>VZTG01004892.1:0-12175 GCA_013397845.1 Melanocharis versteri | reverse complement strand
TTGCTAAAAGGACCAAGGCATGATGACGCCGAGGGACCTCAGGCAGGGAGATGGGAGGGGCAGGGAGGAAAAAGGGACAAAAAAGGGACAAAAAAAAAAAATAATAAGAATCAAGCCGAAATTAAAAAATATATATATATATAGCTCTGGCCTTTGAGTGGAGGTGGCGGCGGTGCCGGACTGGGTTAGTGCTGGAGGTGCCGGCGCCGGCGGCTCCGTCGCCATCCCGTGCTGGCCGCGGGCTCAGAAGCCGTTGCCGCTTATGTTGATGGACTGCAGGTCGGCCACCTGCATGACGTTGATGCCACTGCTGGCCAGGCGGGCGATGCCCTCGGGGCAGATGGCCTCCATGGCCACCATGTTGGTGGCGATGAGGGCCGAGGGCGTGGCGCCGCCGTTGCCCTCGGCCGAGGCCGCCGTGTCCATGGGGACGGCCGAGACGTTCATGGCCACGTTGGTGGCACCTCCCTTCTTGTTCTGGTGGGTCTTGATGTGCTTGGAGAGGTGATCGCTGCGCATGAAGCGTTTGGGGCACTCCGGGCAGACAAATTTCTTCTCTCCTGGGGGAAAGGGAGAGGGGGGTGAGAGGTGGTGGGAACAGGGTGGAGATGGGGAGGTCGGATTGGGGGAAAAGGTTGGGATTTGGGAAGAGGCTCCTGCCCTTGAGAGGGGTCAGGAACTGGACAGGCTCCCCTGGGATGTGGTCTCAACCCCAAGAGCCCAAGGAAAATGCTCCAACATGTTGGATTTTGGGAAAAGGTTCCTCCCCCTGAGAATGCTCAGGCTATGGAGAGGCTCTCAGCCCCAAGAGCTCAAGGCCAACACTCCAATACATCGGAATTTCAGGCTCGAGGACCCCTGAGGTTGCCCCAAGCAGCACCACAAGTCAGACCAGACATCCCCGTGGATTCCCAGGATTTCCTGGAACGCCAGGAGCCGCAGCCCTACCTGTGTGCGTGCGCTTGTGCCGCTGCAGCTCGTCGGAGCGGGTGAAGCGCTTCCCGCACAGCACCCAGGTGCAGATGAAGGGCCTCTCCCCCGTGTGCCACCGCAGGTGTGCCCGCAGGTGCGAGGTCTTCCCGTACACCTTCCCGCAGCCCGGCACGTGGCAGATGTGCTGCTTTTTTTTCCCTGGATCCCCAGAGCTCCTGCAAGAAGGGAGGGGTTAAACCCAAGGGGATCTCGGCGTGCAGGTGATACAGCCCGGGTGGTGTGGATCTGAGGATCTGGATTGGTTGGACCCACGGGATTGATGGGTTTGGGGTAAGGTTCAGCCAGGCCAAAAGGCAGGTCCTGCCCTTGGGTCACAACAGCCCCATGGGACACTCCAGGCACAGGGACTTGGGGCTGGAAAGCTGGGAAAGGACCTGGGGGTGCCCAGGTGGCCACGTGGATGTGGCACTTGGGGACATGGATGGCCTTGCCAGCATGGGGAATCAATGACCTGAGGGACCCTTTCCAACCTAAATAATCCCATGGGATGAAGTGCTTTGGGGGTCTCAGACACGAGTGCCAGGCAGACACGTGGATGTGGCCTTTGGGGACATGGGGTAGAAGTGGCCTTGGCAGCACTGGACCCCATGGCCTGAGGGACCCTTTCCAACCCAAATAATTCTATAAAACAAAGCAGTTTGAGAGTGCCGGAGCGCTCCTGGTGCTGGATCTATGCGGAGCAGCCTCACCTGCCCTCTCCTTCCTTGCAGTAGGGACAGGTGCAGGCTTCCCTCCGCGTTTTCCGGCCCTGCTGGGGCTGGGGGTCGGGGCTGGTCTCCCCCTCCTCCACGGCCGCACTCTCGTCCCCCAGCCCATCCCCGCTGCCGCCGTGCAGCCCCAGCTGGGCCCCGTGCTCACCTGCAAGAGAACACGACAGGTTACGGCAGGTTCCTCACCTGGACGGGAGGGTCACTGCTGGATGGAGTTGTGAATCCCACCCTCTTCCCTCAGTCTTCCTGACATTCCTCAGCCTGGGGCTCTCCCTGCCCTCCCCAGCGATTCCAGCCCCAAATTCACTTTTTTCCCACCAATTTCCTCATGGGAAGGACATGCTGTCACCTGAGCATGGCAGGTTTGAGACAAATTCAACTTTTTCCCACCAATTTCCTCACAAGAAATCTGATTTCTGTCACCTGAACGTGACAGGTTTGAGACAAAGAGCACCTGGGGTTTTATCTCATTCCAGGGATGCTCCCCCAAGGCTGGGAAATGAAGCTCCAGGGGGGAATTATTCCCAAAAAAACCATCTGGGGCTTTCTCTGGAGCTGTTTCCAGCAGCTCCAGTGCAGATGAGGCAGTGGGAAGGTCAGTGGGGGTGTCTGGGGGGTGCTGGTCACTCACTCCATCCCTCTGTCCGGTACTTTGGAAGCTGCACTTTCCAAAGCTGGCATTCCCAAACCCCAGCCCACGATCCTTCTGGGAAGCCCTGCTGGGACAAGCACCTCGGCCAAGCAGGGGAATTTCCTTTACAATCCCGGTTTTCCACATAGGAGCTCTGAGGCAGGAGCCAGGGGCGGTTGGAGAAGGATAAATTTCAAATTCCCCGTGAGGTGCAGGCTGGGTGCTCTTGGAGGTGCCAGGAGGGAGTTTCACAACCCGGAGACGGTGCTGGGAATG
The DNA here is from genome assembly GCA_013397845.1 of Melanocharis versteri. Classification (NCBI taxonomy): domain Eukaryota; kingdom Metazoa; phylum Chordata; class Aves; order Passeriformes; family Melanocharitidae; genus Melanocharis; species Melanocharis versteri. The sequence goes on along the minus strand of VZTG01004892.1, from coordinate 9,565 downwards.
AGGAAGAATTCCCGGCAGGAACAACCTCCCTGGGTCCTGGTGGTGCCGGTGCCAGCAGGCGTCAGTGGTGCACGGGCAAAGTTCCACGGCGGAGCCAGGCCCACGCTCAGGAGGGACAGGAGCCACCAGGAATGGGTCCATGGGGCTCAGGAGGGACAGGAGACACCATGAAAGTGAAGAAATCTTCCCCAAAATCCAAGCTAAAGCTTCCCAGCACAGCTTGAGGCCGTTTCCCCTGGTCCTGTCACTTGTGGGAAGAGGCAGGAGCAGACTGGGAGGTTTGCTGCCCCTGAATCCACAGCGATCCAGATTCCCTGAGAAAAGGCAGTGCTGGCCTGTCGAGGACACCCAGAGCTCAGAGCAGGAGCAGAGCCTGACCCTGTCACGCCAGGGGACAGGGCAGAAGCAGCCAGGATGTCACCTGGGGCTGTCACCTGGCACATAAACCCCAGATATCCCAAGGACGGTCCCTTCATCCAGCCTGGGACCAAACCCTGGCTCTGCCCCTCACCCCTGGGAGCACAGGAATGCTGTCCCAGCCAGGCCTGAAGGAGGAAATTGTCCTCTCTAAAGGTGACATGATTTGAAGCCCGGCCCTCGGTGCCACATTCCTGAGCTCCCTGCGAAGCTGAGGATTTCAGGAGCTTCCCAGTCCCTCCCTGCAGCTCCCGTGACGTGTCTGCAGTCACAGCCCCGCATGGAGGGAGCCCGGGAGGGGTTCTTAAGCTTCCTAAGCCAGCGCTGACAGCTTTGTGCTCCAGCCACGGATTAGAGATTTCCCTGGATGGGAAGAGCTGCTGGAAAAAAAAAAAAAAAGCCAGAAGAAGACACAACTGCTCTCCCCAAAAAAACCCCAAAACCAGGAGAAAACACGAGTTCTCTCCCCAAAAATTCACTGGGGAGGGGGAGAATCCAGCCAGGATGCCTTGGAATGGCTTCAATCCTCCAAGAGGCAAAAGCCCATGCGGTGTTTTCCGGCCTTTTGACGCGGTGGGAACAAACCCAAATCTTGCTGCTGGAGATCTGTGGCTGCCTCTTAGCAAGATATAAACCCATGGCAGCAGATCCTGGAGCTGCAGGGATCATCCCAGCCCAAGCAGGAGCTCTGAAATCTCTGGTATACGACAGGTTCAGGGAAAAAGTGGGCAGAGAGGATAATTCAGGTTTATTATCCCCGCTAATACACGTCCCTGCTAAGACTAAAGCTTCCCTGGAGGCTCCACACTGGGGACAGCAAAGCCCTGAAAAAATATATTATTAATAGAGCAAGAGGAAGTTTAATCCTTGGAAAAAGCCTGGGGAGAAAGAGGGATTTCGGGAAGGCAGGAGAGGGGAGCTGCCCCTGGCCCTGCTCCACCAGCGACCTCTGAGACCCACCAGGAACAGGGCAGTTTCTGGTGTCCCACTAAAAAACCCCAAACCCCGGAATCTTGGCTTGGGAATTCTCTGCAGACAAGGTACTCCTTGTGCAGGAAAAAGCTGGGGTTTGTTTGCTTTATTTAGCAAACTACCAGGAGGTGAGAAATGCCCGGCGGGGAGGAGAGAGGAGCTCTCACACTCACCCCGGCCAACCTCGGGGCAGGGGAACAGACCCCGTGTTCATTTTTAGGGGAAGAGCTGGAAATAAAACCCAAAACCAACAAACCGGGGCTGCTTGAGCAAACTCTGCACCTCTGGCAGCTGTGTCTGGGCAGAGGCAGTGGAGGGTGAGGGGGGAGAGCTGGCACCAGGCAAGATGTGGCTTCCAGGCACAAGAAGTTTTAAGGTGAAAAGAAAGAAAAGCAGAACCCAGGGACATGCAGCCCCAACCTCTCAGGGCGTGTTCCTGAAAAAAACTCCAAAATCCACATTTTCTAGCTCACAACTCGAGTTCTCCCCATTTCCTGCCTGGTTTTTGGGGTCACTGCTCTGCCCAGAACAAACCCCAGCTGCTCCAGACACACCAAAGAGCTGCACAAAGGGACAAAGTGGCTTTGGAACGACATCCCCTCGGTTTTTTCCCCTGTCTGATTCCCTCCCTGATTTGCAAAATGAGTTAATCTGCACCAGGAGCTCATCCATGTAAATGAGCCAAGCTCTGGCTCAGCAATTCCTTAGAGATCGGGGCGGCAGAGAGGGAACTAGGGGATGGGGCAGGCTGGAAGTCTGCAGCCCAGTGAGTAATTGTGCTTTAATCTGGACTCTGATGACTCCAGAAGCTGCTCCTCGGGCAGCTCCTGTAATTGCTGGAGGTTTCTGTCCATCAGGATAAGCGACACTTCCTTTAGAGAGGGGATAAATCAGGATGGAGCCGATGGAATGAGTGAGGTGGGCTGTGAAGGGGGACAGACCTGAGGCAGGGAATCACTTCATCATCCACTTTGCCAGATTCCTGAATCCCCCAGGATTTGCCAAACGCCTCTGTCGTGCTGCAGACTGACAGACAGAGTCCCTTTGCCCTTTCAGTTCCCGTCCGGATTGTCACAAAACTGGGACAAAGCCTCTGGTCCTGCCTCCCCTTCGCTGGGGTGAAAGCACCCAGAGCACCTCACCCTGCAGCACAGGCAGGTCCCACCAAACCACCCCCTGACATCCAGGCAGAAATCCCTGAGTGAGGGCTGTGGAAGGAGGAAAATGCTGGGATGAGACAGGGAAGGGCAATTCCCAAGGTGGGGAACCCCAGCAGGCATCTCCCACCTCACCCGAACCTCTGTGCGCCTCTTGCCCACTGCAGCCAATAGTGGACGCTTTCCCGAGCCACAAATTCCAGCTTTTTAATCCCAGAGGAGGAATTGATGCCTGTATCACTGCTGGGATCTAACCCAGGCGTCTTGGGATGGGGTGGGAAGGGATGAGGAGCCGTCTGGACGCTGCCAGCTGCGCTGAGGTGGGAGCTAATGCTCTGGAAAGGAGCCACGCGGAAACTCCCCCAAACCCAGGAGCCTGGACGTGTCTCCTGTGAGGGGTGATAAGGACGGGGCTCCAGCAGGGCTAGGGCCAGCCTAGATAAAAGGGAGAGGCAGATCAGGGCCTCACAGACGGGTCTGGAGCCGAGACCTCTCCCAGGAGGAGTCACGGGGTGGGTGCCACGCATCCGACCCGTCCGACCGGCGTGGCTGCCAGCCCTTCCCAGCCCCGCTGAGCCTGGCCTGGAGCAGCAGCAGGGAGAGGAAAAGGAGGAGGAGCAGGGCGGCCCCATGGAGCCCAGGACCCACGGGGTGTCCCCACAGGGACTTTGTGTGGGGCACAACCTCACCCAGACAAAGCTGCGCTCACACAGGCTCTGCCGGGATCGCTCTCTTTCTTCCCAAGCGAACCCTGGGGTCTCTGGGGATTTGTGTCAGTCCCCCAGCAAACGACACGGACAGAGGTCAGCCGAGGAATCCAGAGGGGATGTAAAGTCCAGCCTGGCTGGGATTCGGAGCAGGAAGTTTCACAATATGCTGTTTTGTGCCGTGATGTCACAGGCGCAGCGAGACAAACAAGGGCTGCGCGTCACGGGCGGATCCTGCCGGGGCTCGCTTCCCTTCTCCCCTCCCCGCCACACTCGATGCCATGGGGATGCCTCATCCAGGCCCTGCCACAAAGCTGCCCTTAAAAACCAGCAAACAGGACACAATCAGGGCTTTGTGCCACTGCCCCGGTGCCGGGAAGGGCCCTGGAAGGACGAAGCGGGAGCGGAGAGCCAGGAGGGGTTTGCTGAACACATTTCTAAGGGTTCCTCCACCCACCAGGGGTTTTTCCTTTCAGGATTTTCCTGATGTCCCACTGCTCAATTCCCCCACATCCTCCCTCCAAGGAACTGGAAAGGAGCTTGTGCTGCCCAGAAAATCCCAATCCCACCACTGTTCCCAACAGCTCCATTCAGCCCTGGAATCAAACATCCCAAAACGAGGGATATCCCTTGAGTGCCCCCAAAACAAGGGGTTTAATTCCAGTGCTGACCTCCCCGGTGGTCAGCTGTTTACCCAGGACATTCCTCAGCCAGGCAGGGCTGGGACAGGGATGTGGGGACAGCAGGGCTCTGCCAGGGACAGGGACATGGGGACAGAGCCACTATAAGGACACCGAGTGCAGAACAGCCCCTCTCCTCCTCCCTACAGCAAAAGAGGAAGAGAAACCCCGATGTCACAAACTGATGTCACAAAATGCCCGCCTGTGGCAGANCCTGCTGTAACATCGAAGAGTCCCTCCGCCTCTCCTTTCTCTCCAGCGCCTGTAACACCGGAGAGCTTCTCGGACCCTGGGTGCGATCCCGAGGGCTCTCCCGCTCTGGAACTGAGCCAGCCGAGCCCGGACCGGCGGCGGGAAGAACGCGCTGCTCTGCCCGCCCGGCAGAACGAGGCGACCCCCGAGGGGGTCGGGCGAGCGGCAGCACCGCTTTAACCCCGCCATCATCCCCCTCACACAGGATGTCCCCTCCCTGGGAGGGCGGGGGTGACACTGAGGTGGCTCTCAGACCCCACCGAGGTGTTGCAGCCCACACCTGAGCCCCCCAGACCTTGTCCCTCACCTCACAGGTCCCTGGTGCCTGCCCCGGGAGAGTTTTGGGGCGCTGCCAGCTGAGGAAATCCCCCCTCCCCGGCTCTGGGGGTGCCCTCCCTGGGGGCAGAGCCGGCAGCAGGGCCTGTTTGCCCACATGCCACTCCTGGTGGTCACAGACCTGCCCCTGCCTCTGCTCCTTCTCAGCCCGGCCCAGGAGGAGGAGGAGGAAACAGCCTTCGAGCCACCCCATTTACACAGACACCGAGCTAGACCTGCACAGGGAGCTGGGCTCCACATCACACCCAGGAGCAAAAAAATCTGAGTTTTAAAGACCTTTTCAAGCGTTGTTTTCTCCCTGAGGGATTTTTCCCCTGCCAAAAAAAAGGACAAAACCTCACTGGCAGCAGAGCCGAGGGGCTGGGAGCCACAGCCCCCTGCCCATGGGGTACAGGAGGGGACACAGAACCCCCCAGGAGGCTGGCTGAGCACCAGCCCAGGTGGCAGCTGGGGCCACCACACCCCTGGCTGGGCACCTCCCTCTTCCCCACCAGCCCGGAACACACAACATGATCCAAGGAAAACCAGCTACAGTCCCCTGCCCAGCAAGGGTTCATTTTCCATTTGCCTCCCCCCAGAAGCAGAGGAGCTTTTCCTGCTCCAAAAATCCCTCCCAACTCTTTGCCTGGAGCAGAAAGTTCCAGCACACATAGAGGATTGGAAAACGCTCGGGGATTTGGGCAGCGTTGGGAACAAACTCCTCCCTCAAATTCCCATCGGAGAGCTCGGACCAGAAGGGACCCAGGTCTGAGGGGCCTCAGCACCCTCTGGAGAGGGGCTGGTTGTGGTTGGGGCGGACAAAGGGACCCATTGCCACATCTGAGACACACGGCCGGAGAAAAACTCCTCCAGCCTGGAGTCAAATCCTGCCTCTGGATGGGTGCCAGGAAGCTCTGTCCTGGCCACAGCTCTCCCCATTTCATCCCAGGAGCCTGCCAGACCATCCTGCAGAGCTGGGGCTCCCCAAAAAAACGCTCTGAACCCTGCTCTGGATTTTCTTTTCAAATGTCCCCATATCACAGCAACAGTGCCAGCGTCATGTCCTCAGGGCTGGGGACAGAGCCAGGAGGCCCCGCTGCTGCTGCCACCGCTCGCCGGGAATTCGTCACCGAGGATCAAGGGCTGAGAGCTGCTGAGCTAAAAAAAAGGAAGAGGAGGAGGAGCAGGAGAAAGAAGAGAAAGAGGAGGAGGAGGCGGCGGCCTCGCAGCGTGAGCGTGCTGGATGGGTGGTCTCTAGAACGTTCCTCCCTGTCCCACCTCCGAGGGCAGAGCCAGGCACGAATACAGGAACTGGGGCTCGCCCATGCCTTTCTCCAGTGCCTCCAAAACAAGGAATGAGCCCGGGAGCACACAAGGAATGAGCCCCGGCCTTGGCAGGAGCCACCCCAGGCACGGGGATCACGGTGAGGGGACCCTGCACACCCCGTGGGTCACAGAGGCCACGCACGTCCCCCCCGGGTGCCAACCCTGGCTTGTGGGAGCGCACCGCGGGTCCCTGCGCTCGGGGCAATCCAAGGATCAGGCTAATCCCGAGGCTGGAGTGACCCGTGGCTTGCCTGCGAGCCAAGCTGCTGTAGCAACAGCCCAAAATAATGCTGCAAAACAAGCCCAGGGGAGCAGCCGCCGCCTCTCGCGAGAGGGAAGCTCGGGCTGCATTGAGCAACGTTTTCTGCTGCCTCTCAACTGTGACTAAATCCAGCAACAGCCCCTTTCAGCCAGAGCCAGAACACAAAAACAAAACCAAGGAAAACAGTGGAAAAGCAAGTAGAGAGCATTCCCAGAACCGATCCCTTCCGTGGAGGAAGCTGAGCAGGCTCCAGCTCAGCTCCCACATCCACATATCCCGCTTTTCCCAGGCTGTGGGAGACGGTGGGATGGATTCAGGGGATCTGAGCAGGGTGCCCTGTGCCCATGGGACCGTCTAGGCCACGCTGAGGTCACGCTGTCCCACGCCAGCACCCAGACACTTAATAAGCCCTTTCTTCCGCCCTGTGAGGAAATTCCCCATGGCTCTGTGACTGTGTTTGTTTTCATGGGGTTTTCAGTTAATCCCTGTGTTTTATGGCCATGATTCTTTACAGGCTCAGCCAAGGAGCTGAGCTGGACTCGGGTGCTCACCCCAGCCCTGACCCTGGACCCCTGGGTGGCCACCAGGGCAGGACAGTGGCACAAAACCAAGTGTCCCTCTTCTTCTCCGCTTTCCCCCCACAGCCACCTCCTCCCTTTCTTTCCAAGGCGTAAGCTCCCCAAAAAGACCTTTAGTGTCTTCTGGTTACCAACACAGGTTCCACACGCCCTCCCCTGGGCCAGCAGAAGCCCTTCCCCACTCGCCAACACCATTTGACACCAACCAACGCCCAGCCCAGCCCCAGCCCGGCCCCACAGGATCCAGCGTTTCTCCTTCCCGTGCCTGGCTGCGAAACCGGAACAGGAACTGAGCACTCACCGGGGGCGTTAGCGATGGCCAAGGGCAGCCCCTGCAGCTGGTGCACCTGGATCCCGGACGCTCCCAAGGCACTGAGGTTAATAGTCTGGAGGCCCGGCACGGAGGAGAGCTGGGCGGCGTTGACGGTGACGGTGCCGCTGGGCAGGGAGGCGATGGGGGTCAGCGTGGTGCTGGTGCTGCCCGTCTGGCCCAGCGACACTCCCTGCATGGGGGCCAGCGTGATTGTCTGCGCCTGGGGGTTCTGCACCTGCAGGTTCTGCAGCTGGATGGTCTGCCAGCTCACCTGCCCGTTGGGACCCACTGTGGGTGTGCGGATGATGATGGGGCCGGAGTTGGGCACCGCTTGGAGCTGCAGGTTCTGCAAGGTGTCTTGGGAGATGGCTTGAGTGGCAAAGGTCTGGCCAGACAGCGGGGTGGTCTGGAGGGCTTGGATGGTCTGCCCTCCTTGGACCAGCTGGGGCTGGATCAGGATCTGCTGCTGCTGCTGCGACTGCTGACTCTGATCACCCTCCTTCTGCTGCCCTGGCTGCAAGGCCACCCCGGACACCGGCGTCTGCAGAGAGTCCGAGCTGGGGACGCTGCTGGCCCTCTGGGGGGTCTGCGCCTGCACGTTGGTGCCCACTGTGGCGCTGGTGGAGAAATTCATGACGCCCACGTTACTGGTGGTGGTGGTGGTGGAGTAGCTGTTGGCATTGGTGAAGAAGGCGCCCGAGCTGGCCTGAGATGTGGTCGTGCTGCCCGAGCTGTTGGCAGCCCCCGAGGTGGCCGGCTGGGAGCTGCTGTCCGGCGAGCCCGAGCTGCTCAGGGTGCCCGTCTGGGATGTGGGGGCCAGGCTGGCGGCCACGCTGTTGACCGGCAGCAGGGTGATGTTGCCATTCAGGGCCACGGGCACGTTGGCCACGTACTGGGTCTGCCCAGAGAGGCTGTTGTTGGCCAGCCCCACGCCCTGGATGGGCACAGCCTGCTGCAGCAGGTTGGGCATGGCGATGAGGTTGCTGCCACCCGCACGGCTTGTGATGATCTGCTGGTTGGAGCCGGGGATGATCTGCAGCTGCCCCGAGGCATCCTGCTGCACGTTCACCTGCGCTGGGGTGGTGGCAAACTGCAGCTGCTGCCCGTCGATGGTCTGGAACTGGGGGATCACCTGGTACTGGATGTTCGGGATGACGCCCGGCAGGCCCGTGAGCACCTGCTGGTTCTGCAGGCCGGATGCCGAGGTGACCACGTAGGGCCCGGCGCTGACCGGGCGGCTCTTGGAGGCGTCACCGCCGTTGCTGCCGTTGCTGCCTGGCTCCTTGGAGCCCGTGGGGGTGCTGGAGCCCGCCGAGATGATCTGCCAGCCATTGGCAGACTGGGTGAGCTGGGCGGCGGCCGCGTTCAGGTCTAGCTCGCCGCTCCCGCCCTGCTGGCCCTGGGAACTGTTGGAGTTCTCATTGGGAGACTCGATGCGGCTGCAGGTGGCTGCCAGCAGAGCCAGCGGGGACGGCTGTGACTCCTGGGGACAAGAGGAGGAGTTATGGGGGTGAGAGGCGGCCCGACAGGCAGGCCCGGAGTGAAAAAAAAACCGGGGAAACAAAAAAAAACTTAAAAAGAGAAAACAGGGAGGAGCATACTCGGAAAAGATAAACACTCCTTCCTGAACAAACCCACCCACAGCCGGAAAAATACAACTGCCAAGCACAGGGCTGTCAGGCCGGGACAGCCTGAACCCACAGGGAAAAGCCTTTTGGGAAGGGAGGAAAGGGGAGGGAGCCTGCCTGGGAAAGCCAAGAGAGGAGACCGCTCCTCCACCCCGAAGCCCGGGAATCCCCCTGCGGCACAACAAACCCCCAGGAAGGACGGTCATTCCTGGGCTCCCCGAGCTGGAGAAGGGCCAGCTGGGGCCGTGGTGTCACTAGGAGCAGGGGAACTGCGTGTTTCCGAGGAGAGCCGGGGAGGAGGGGAAGCCACGGCGCTGCTTGGCAGCGCTCACCCTCCTCTTCCTGCCCGGGCTGAAACGCTCGCCTGGGCCCAGCAAACAACCCGGCCCGGCCCTGGACTTTGCCACGAGTTCCCCGGGGCCAGCGGGGCCGGGCGGGGGCCGATCCTCCCCCCACTCACCTGGGCCTCCCCACCGCCGGCACTGCTCGTGCTGCTGGCATCGCCTTCACCCTTGTCGGGCTTCACAGCCGACATCTCCTCGGTGCTCTCTTGGTCTGCGCGGGAGGGAAGAGACAGCCCCGGTTAGGGACATTTTGGGGCAGGGCAGCGGCACGAGGCTCGGGAGGGCCAGGCAGGGCGCGGAGGGGACACGGCAGGCTGGCTCAGGGGGGACCATGTGCTCCTGGCGCGGCCGGGAAGGGGCAGGGAAGCGCAGGGAGCTGCCAAAGGGGAGCTGGCAGCGGGACAGGGGGGGAGGACCCGGCCCTGCTCCAGGCCCCAGCTCCTCCCCACCCGCTCGGGACACTCCCTGGCCCCCGCAGAGGTCCTCCCCGGGCCTCCCCCTCGCCTTGCCCACCGGCCTGGGCACACACCTCCCGCCCCGGCCCCGCGGATTCACCCCGGGATTCCCCCGCGTGGGTCTGGCCCGCGGGAACCCCTGCCCGGGGCTGCCCCACC
>VZTG01004890.1:264618-275300 GCA_013397845.1 Melanocharis versteri | reverse complement strand
GGGGCGGGCAGCGAGCGCACGGCCCCGCCCGCAGCGCTCCGCAGCCGGCCGCGGAATCCCTGGCTACCGGTCCTTCATCTGCCGAAGAAGTCGTCGTTCCGCACAGCAGTTACTAAATAAAGATGTCGAGGTTTGATCTGCAGAGGTCTTACAATTTTTTTTTTTTTTAAGGTTTGCTTCTTTTTCCCCGTGTAATTAGTTTTGTGAGATGGAGTGGTAAAAATACCGTGGTGGTTGAAGTTCCCTGCACTGCAGTGTCGAGCGAGACAACACCAAAGGCGTCAGCGAGAGTCACACAGTGCCTCTTGCAGCCGTACCAGCATCTAGGTCATCCCTGTCTTTTGGGCTGCACAGCATAAAACGCTCCTGGTTCAGCTATTGACTTTCTTCTGGATGCTGGGACTGTTGCCCGATGTAAATGAAGAGGTTTTCAGTTTACTGTGTCTATATGGTTAGGAGCATATCACTGCTGGGCAACGAATTACCTTAGTCAATTATTTTGATAATTACATATGCTAGATATGCCAAATATGTGTCTTCATACACAAGAAATTTCTGAGTTAGGAATGACTTCACTTGCTGTAAGCCTACCACTTAGAATCTTTCTTAATAAACGTAATTGTTTTCCTTCTTGACCTTCTCCACCTCATCTGAGAGGGTGTGTTAATCTCTGAGGTGAAATTCTGGCATCAAAGCCAACCTCCGTATTGCTACCTGCTTCCCATAATTGTGGCTTCTCTGTACAGCCTTATCTTCCCACTCTTGCAAGTTGTCCTCATTGTAAAAAGAAAAATCGAGCAAGTTTTGCAAAGCTGGAGTGTTCTAGCAGTGTTACTGCTCTAGAAAGCTTCTAGATAAAACAATTTGAACAATATATTGCGTGTAGGTAGGGTTTGCTTTTGTATGTAGCCACTAGCTTCAACCATACAGCCTTTTTGTTCTGTTGCAAAAGTAATGAGGAACAATTGGTGCTTCTTACCTGTTTATTCATCGATAATAAATCTTCTTTCCTTTAGGGCTAGGTAGTAGAGCTGTACTATTTTTGCATTTTTACTTCTGATAACAGCCATAGTCTTCCTGGTTTTCCCTCCTTCCAGAAGAGCTACAAAAGCTTCTCTCTCAGCAGCAGTGTTTTCCACAGAGGCAGTTGAAGTGGCTCTGTCTGCTTGTGCCCAGTTATCTTGAAAAAAGCCCTAGAGTCCTCTTTGTAGTGAAGAGCTTGCAAGGATAAAGAGCCAGCTGGAAATGCAGAGGAGCAAGCATTATACAGCCAGCCAACTCGCAGGAATTCCACTACATCTTTGTAGTGCCACATTTTAGCGATGGCCAGGTTAGAGTTCAACTGAAAACAAGCATGACTTGATAAAGGCTTTCTGTAATTAGCGCCTCATTTTTGTGAGGTAGGTCAGTGTGGTGGGAACAAAAAAAATATAGTATCCAGCTGGCACAGCAATGAAGGACAGGCAATAATAAGTGTGAAAGAGACTGAAGGAAATACTTCACCATGCATTTCTCCCTTCCAAGGTCTGGTTCTTTTACTTTGTGGGCTCGGCAGCTGATGCGAATGGCCCTCTTAGTTCAGATCTGGAGCTGAATTAGGCCAATAGTGCACAGCTAGGTGTATGAAATAAAAATGGAAGTGTCTTTAAAGCTAAAAGTGGTCTTGGAAAAGTTCCAAAGTTCAGAAAGCCTAATAATAGAAGAGACAAATGGCAAGACCAAACAGACTTTGCTTAACAATGAATTTACTTACAACAGAACTAGCATGCTTGGTTTTGCTCTGCTGTCCTCTAGTCTCTCTCTTCTCAGAGGGCTTACAAGTTCAGAGTTGAGCTGTTACATATATTTCCAGGGTCTGAAATCTGGGGATGTAAGATGAGGCATATTTTAAAAGCATAGTACATGTTGGGCATGCACCCATGGGCTAAGGGAAGCTGAGCAAAGACCCTTTTGTTTTGTTTTGTTGGTTAGCTGAGAACCAGTAAAGCACCAGTGCTCATAAGAGTATTTACTGCAATAAGAATGCTTAATTTACTGAAAGGGTAACAAGAAGTTCATTTTGGCAATGAGTACAAAAACAGGTCCTGAGGGGCTTTGAGAGAGGAGCAAAAGAGAAGACTTGGCAATATAAATTATTTTTACATGCCAAAATATGCTCTATGCTGCTTTCTTTCAGTAAAAAGCTTAGACTTTAGACACTTTCAGTCTAAATCTGTCTTCTTGGTATGAAGAACATGAAGTAAAAATAAAAAATAGGGTGACCTCGAAGCTGAGGTGCCATCTGCTTCCATCCTATTTCAGTATTGCAGACCTGTGCTGTGAACTCTTCAGTGTGCACTGAATTGGTATCCAAAGCATGTTTCCCTTGCTCTTTCCTAGGGAAATTCCAGTCTCTCCACTGCTGGACAGAGTAGTCAGGGTAGTGGGATAGGAAATAAAAGCCTGCTTAAACATTGATAAGACCTAAGCTCGAAGTTCACTGCCATGCTATAAAAGCCTGTGGTGTGGAGAGACAGAAGAACTGTTGTAGAAATGCACTACTCTTGCTGTTTGGATGTTACATAGAGTCCCTTTCCCTCCTCTCTGCTGACAAATAAGATTTTATATACCAGGGGTAAGGAATCCTCTGGTCACATACTCCAAGCATGTCTGGCTCAGGATTGCTTTGGAATGGAGGTGAGGTCAGAGAGAGGACATCTCAAAGAGAAGCTGAATATTACATGTGTGGTAAGACAGAAAACAGGAAATGTAGTCCTGGAAGGAGACAAGGAGGCAAGTATTCCTGGGCCAACGTGGCAGCTTGTTTGGCTGCAGATCAGAAGGCAGGATGCAAATGGCTCTGCAAATTTTTTGGGTTTGCTTTTTTTTCTTCCTGGCAGAGGCATGGTCAATGCTAAAAGTTTTCTCTGAAGAGAAAAGGGCTAGGTACAAGTTGGTGCTTGCACCACAGTCATGGTGTTTTTGCTAACAAATTGTTAGGCTGGGTCTTTGAGTCATGCTGTGCTTGGTCCTTCCCTCTCGGGTAGCTTCTCTTGTGTCACTTTGCAGTCGTGATTCAGAGAGACACAATGTGCAGAAAAAACCATCTGGCTCTGCTAGGTCATCAGCTTTTATATGCAGCAATCCTAAATGATGCTGATGGTTCTTGCAGCAAACTTTAACATTTATCCGATCTCTTGATTCAGCATAATGCAGTTCACTGGAAGCTTGTTCCACTGGAATACTTCCTGGTGAAGGCATTACTTTTCTTTCATATGGTAACATCAGTAGAAGTAAAAAGTTGTTATTTAAAAGTATGGAAAGATGTGGTGAGTGAAATGCAAATGCCTCAGGCAGGGGAAAAAGCATTTGGGTCAGTGGTGTCTGACAGCTGGTGCTCCTTTGAAAGACAAAGTCATTTGAGGTGAATATTAAAAGCTTGGGTGTTTGCTCGTGGTTCAAATTTCAGGTTCTGTATCTTTGAAGAGAAAAGGGTAATTCCAGCCGCTGGGAAACCTGATCCCTGATGGAGGTGCTCTGCCTTTAATAAAAGTGTTCTGTTTTGGGACTGCTGCTCGCAAATCCCCTTATTGTGAAATTTTTCAGTAAGCCCCTTTCTGCAAGTTTCCTCAGAAAGAAAACTGACAGGGTCAAGGATAATCTTGATCAGATGTTCAGTGTGTGCTGGGGGCATTACGTATTGCTAAGTAGCTGTAACAGAACACAGCGTGTAATTTTCCCTGTAAGTGTATTGCACCGGGATAAATGCAGGAGCAACAGAAAGGTGACTACAGAGGCTGGTGTGGTAGGTGGTGGTGGCATCCTTTGGCTCTGTGAAGAGCCATGTGTAATTCATGGCTCTGTGAAATTGCCCGCCTAGCTGCTGTTGACTGAATTATTATGTGGTGATCCAGAAATCTCCAGCTATGTTTCCTAGACATGGCTGGTAAAGGATGTTGCTCCCCATGCTTTTTTCTGCTCCAGCCTTGTCCTATTGTCTTTGGATAGTGAGAGTGAAGGAGTATTCACCACCCAGCTCCCCTCCTGAAGGGCTGCAGGAGGGAGCTGGAGGTGTTTGTCCCTAGTGGGAGAGGGAGCAGGGTCTGTTTCTCTGGCCTGGTGGCCCGCTGCTGGCATGCCTGACACTGCATCTGGGGGCTGTGTTCAAACCACCCCATGGCCTTGCTCCTCACACGTGCACAAAGGAGCTTTCTCGAAGAAAATGCAGTGTGTACAGGCGAGGCTCTGCCATGAGGGCAGGACGGGCAGCCCCTGCGGCACAAGGACAGGGAGCTGACCTCACATGTTCAGATCCCACAGCCTGGTGTGGCTCTCTTCCAGGAACTCATGGTCCAGAGTAGAACGTGCATTTTGTGCACAGATATTAAACACGGCATGTGCTGCGGTGTGTGATGGAAAGAGTATTTTTCTAAGATATTTGATAAAGAGAGCCTGTGCTGAAGAGCCTGGAAGCTGGGCAAAGGAGGGAGTGGTTCATTGGAAAATGCCCACTTTGCATTTCCAGAAGGTGTAAAGAACTGTGGGTAAAGTTTCCTGTGACCAAACTGCAGTTATGCTAATGTTTCCTTGAAGGTACAGAGACAATGTTTTCCAGAGAAGGCAACTGGAGTGTTTTCCTGGTACAGGCAGTTTAAATTCACCTTCAATCAGTGGAAAGCACTTAGTATGCTTGCATAAAACATGAGTGGATTTGGGCAAATACGAGTAATAACACCGGGGAACATCGGGTATAGGACACATGCTCTAACAGCAAGATGTGTGTCAGTGAGCAATGACAGTAATAAAAAAACCAAGAGTATGGTAATATGATTCTTTGGCTTGTTGTTGTTGTTGTTGTTGTTGTTGTTCTCGTTGTTGGGAGAAAAAGCCTGCCCTTTCTCATCTGAAACAAAGATCTTTTGCAAATATGTTCTTTAAGACTGAAACCTTGACTGGCAGTGGCCTGCCTGCTTCTTCTGCAAGACATTTGTGGCAGAAGGGAGGTGCTAAGAGCTATGACAGGTATTCTATGCAGTTTGGGTGCTGTAGGAGGCCCTCCCGCCTCAGCTCCATTTAGGGTTCCACATGGCGTTTGCCAGCAGGAGACATTTGGGTGCATATTCCAAGCATGCCTGGCAAAAGACATCTGAAATTACAAGGACATAGAGGGTGCCAAGGGACACTGCCAGCATAGGTAGCACAAGTGGCAGCTGAGCAGGAGAGCACTAGAGAGCTGGCCTTCCACAACTGCGGAAGAGGTGCAGTGGCATGGGCCTCCAAGGCTGCTCCCACTTTTCAGACTGGCCAGAGGGGCTCAGAGGACACATGAGGATGTTAATTTTCTCTCTGGAATAGATGCTGTATTAATCAAAAGCACCTGTAACTGCAGCTCCTTGGGGTTTCAGAAAAATCAGTCTGCAGTGTTTGTGTCTGTCTCGTCTCAATTATCTTCAACTCAAGTATTACTCTTGCAATAAAGTTGGTCATTGGGGGTTTTTCCCCCATTCTGCACTCTTTGCTCATGGTAAGGAGAGCATAAATCTAGTTTTGTTATGTTCTTAAGTGTAACAGAGATGTTGAGCTTATCTAACAGAAACAAGCCAGGTGTGTGCTACAGTGTGTAAATGCCACCAGAAACACTTTGTCCATGTCCTAGAACAGAGAAAGAAAAAACAGTTTGGGCGCCATAATGCTACTGACTCCAGGTCACCTGGTGGTATTTTGAATCATGATGAAGCTGTAGTTTCTCTGTCATTTTTCTTTTCTCTCTCTGCTTCTTATTTACTCCGCAGCTTCATCAAAAGGGAGAGAAAATGAGTCAGAGCAGGCTTGGGAAATTCTCCTGACACTTTAGACACTGAACTTGCACCCTCATTTGTTCAGCAATAAAGCCAGCTTAAAGATCTCCCAAACTGTATTTCATGCCCTATGTTGGCTCTGGCTAAGATGGAGTTAGCTTTTTCCATAGTGGTCCATATGGTGCTGTTTGATTTGTGACCAAAACAGCGCTGGCAGCACACCAGTGTTTTAGCTGTCACTGAACTGTGGTTGCACAGCACCAAGGCCGCCTCTGTTTCTCACTCTGCCCACCCCCACCAGCAAACAGGCTGGGGGTGTGCAAGAGAGTGACCAGGGAAGCTGCCAGGACAGCTGATCCAGCTGATAAAAGGGACATGCTGGACCCAACAGCATCACACTCAGCAATAAAACCAGGCTGTGGGCAGGAAGTTTCTTCCAAAGTAGCTGTTGCTCGGAGACTGGCTGGGCACCAGTCTGTTAGTGGGAGGTGGTGAGTGGTTGCCTTTGCATCACTTATTTATGTTCTTTTTATTCACTACTAGACTTTTATGTCAACCTATAGGTGTTTTTCCCATGGTTTCACCCTGCTGATTCTCACCCTCATCCTGCAGGAAGAAGCAAGTGAGCAAGGGGCAGCGGGCTGGGATCAACCCACCACACTCCCTCTTTCCTGGCTCACTCCCCGGTATCAGCAGCTTCTTGTGGAACACAATTGATCCTGTAATTAGTGAGCATTTTGCCCCAGGGAGGAGTGAAGTGCACGGAAGAGGGAGATGGTGCAGAGCTCTTTCTGCATCACATCAAGAAAGGTCCAACAAAAAACGGCTTCATAAAATAGCTGTTTTAGTAAGATGGAATAAAAAGAGGAATCTGGATCTTGAATAGACCTTATGTCCCTTCTGATGCTGAGCACCATGCATTGGTTCAGCAATGAATGGAGCCTGCATGGTATTTTCCCATGGCACACTGTGCAGATCCCATCTGTGGAGATGCTCCTCTGTTACATATTTTCTTAAGAGAAAGCAGCTCTGCTCCTGAAGGTTGTTGAGGTGAGAACTTCTGGCTACACTGTTGGACATGGGCAAGGATGTGCAGGTGGAGCAGGAGCTGCTTGCGGGCTCCTCTGCTGCAGCCAGCTGCCAAGGTGACCTTGAGGCCACGGGACACACCAAAGGCATCCCACGAGCAGGTGGGAAAGAAATGATTGCAGCCAGCTGGACCTGTTTGACAGAAGAGCAGGCTGTGCGTTAAGCAGTCCTGGTTCAACTTCTTACCTGAGTAAGCAGCTACACAGGTTAGAAGTTGAACCAGGACTGCTGTTTGTTTATTTCCCCACTCTAAACTTTGCCCGTTGTTTACAAAGCTGTAATGGTTTGAAGAAAGGTTCATGTATCTCTGCCAGCTGTCAGGCTGATTTCTGCTGTGGCATGATTGCTTTAGTGCTTTTTCTCCATTTGTCTGTGGAGATGGTAGCTGTCCAAGTACAGAGAGGAGTCTAATCACCAGCCTGCATGGTCCTGGTTCCTGCTCCCCAGTGCAAAGCATGTCACTGCTGCCCAGGGATGGGCTCGTAGGCTTGGGCATGATGGTCAGAGCTCCTCCTTGGAAGTGCAGAGGGTGTTCCTCTGCGTGCAGGTAGGTGTTCCACTCATGCTGATGTTCACTGTTCTGTTTGCAAAGACCAGCACAGAAGGAGAAAGGAAGAGTGGCGAAGATGTGTAAAAAACCTGTATCTCCCATTAACGCTAGCTTGATTCTGTCCATCAGCTGCCAAAACAGGGGCTCACCAGTGCTAGTAGGGGCCAGGAGGCAGCTTCTGCCACCAGCTGCAGTGGGGTTGCTTTAGAAAAATCAAAAAATGGAGAGAAGAGGACAGCTGATTTAGTGATACTATATTATGGTAGGAATGGCCAATTTCAAGACACTTAAGACCCATTTACTTGTTTTATGAACAGTACAGTGAATATTTATTTTTAATCTCCCCAGGGCTGTAGTTGTAGAATGAGATATATATAATGTGATAATTGAAGGGAATTCGGCTACCATAGGGATTCACTTTATACTCATGACAACATTTATTGTGCAGTGTGTTCAAGGAGTGACTTAGAGCTTATCTGCAGTTTAGCCTATGTCTTGCAGAGACTTACTACGCTTGCTTCTGTGCAACAGCATTTCTCTAATGTAGAATATAAAATAATTTCAATACTCATCTTTCAAAATCGATTGACAAAACAACAGACTGGTTGGGAGACTTGCAGCAATCTGCTCTTTTTGCTACTGCAGTAACTACAAGTGAAGCACCAACAGCTGTCCTCCTCCTCCTCCTCCAGTAAAAAATTGCAAAGAGGTGGCTAAGGCTTGTCATGAAACTGGTCCATTGGGTGGTTCATTCCTGTGTCCTGTTGGTCCCAATGTCATCCTGGTAGGAATATGGCCATATGGAGCCAATTGTAGAAATGGGACTCTGCTTACTTTATTAAGTCAGTGGACCTGTTTGCAAAAACTAAACCTTGTATAATAATTTTTACTACCTCAACCAACATTAAAGTTAAAAGCCCTTTGAAAACATCCCACGTCTGTTCACGATTTTCAGCTTGCTTAAACCATATCCAAAGATTTCTTAATCTAAAATAAATCAAAGTTCTTGTTATGTTTGGAGGTTTGGAGACTACGTTGTCACCAAAATGTTAACAGCTAGAAGCTAGTTCATAAGTAGGTGGCTAGAGCTGCTCACATAATCAATTTCAATTCTCCTACAGCAGATGTCCTAAAAAGATTAATTTAGTCTTCGAAGATGTGGTGCGAAACTTTGTCTGCTTCTGTCTTCTGAATGGGTGATGTAGTTCTAGCAAATACAGTTGGTTTTTTTTTTTCCTAATGGAGGAATTTTGCCACTCTGTGTGAAAAAGTAAATGCACCTGTTCTTTTTCTCCTCACTTGAAACAGAGGATTGCTGTCTGGCAGTGAAGCAGAACTGTTTCTAGGGTAGGCTCTGCTTTTACACCAAGAGAGCGGTCCTTCTGAGCTCCCTCTCAGCTCCTATCTCCCAGATAAAGAAATCTGCTTTGATATGAAGCCTCACAAGGCTCATTCTTATGTGACTGCATTCAGACCTCCAGGTTGCGGAACCTTTCCTTGATGATGCAAGACTCTCTCCAATCACCTGTTACCACCCCAGGTTTAGATAAATTTCTTCCAGTACACTCTCCTACTGGAGTCTTGCTGGGTCTGCTGCAGCTGGATGTTCGTGTGCCAGGCAGGATGCTACGCCAGAGGCAGCAAGCACCTCAGGATGGTACCACTACCAAAAAAACCTGTCCCTGGCTTTTTAGAATATCCTGAGACCTGAAGAGTCCCTCCCTGACGCTGGCACAAGCTTTTGTGCAGCTGCTCAGCCGGAGGAGTTCAGCCAACCTGTCATTCCTCCTCCTACCCAGTGTCTGGTGTCACTGGTCAGTTTAGCCTACACCCATGGATTAACTCCTGAACAATTGGACGTGTTTCAGTGACCAAAACGTTACTGTGTTCGCATAGAAATGTGCTGTAATTCAGAGTTTTTATCCTTACAGTTTCAAGTAAGGGGGAAAACCTAAGTTAAAGTGGTTGTCTGTTTCCAATTGAGTACTTTAGAATCTTAATATTGTATACAATTTGTTATTGCATACACTTAAGAGCATCCTGGAATAATTCTGGAAGCTAACCTGAGATCTGGTGCCAGCCTGGGCACTTTCTTCTACATAGGTAACCATTACTTCAAAATACCTATTTTCTCAAGGTAATTTCTCCATGATTTCTTAAAATATTTGTATTTACATGAACAAAAATTGGCTTCCCAATCTGGGCTACTCTTGTTTTCAGCTTGAGGTTTGTTTAGACTATTGTGCTTAAGGAAAAATAATGTACTATGGGCTCCAAGGAAAGTGTGTAAAGAAGTTGGCATAATTGCCTGATGATAACAATCCACAAGTGATATATGAATATGAGCCATTAAATAATATGTTTTAAATAATGCAGTTTATATATAATTGGATTGTTGTATTCTCTCTGAGTCAGATGCGACGAAATCAGGAACTTCAGGATCCTCAACCAGAAATCAGAATTCAAAATATCCACTACGTATTTTTAACTTTGGCAATCAAACTATCAAGTCTGTGTAACGGAATAGAGCTTTGTTCAAGTAGCAGAGCTGCTACTTCCTTGTAGGAAAGATAAGTCCCAATGTTATCACTGCTCAGCTGATCCACATAGGAGGCTGTTTTGGATGTTTGTGTGATGGTACTCCAATAATGTCTTTGACAAATACATTCTGCAGTAATGTGCAGGTTCATGTGCTGCACTTATGCTGCAAGAACTCACCCAGTGGAAGAAATGGTTGCAGCTGAGCAAGGCACTGCTATGCAGGAAGTAAACAGAAGGCTTCTGAAGGCATGAAATAGACATTTCTGTTTTTAGTTCTGCTCCTTTTCCCCTTTAAGACTCACAAAAAACCCATTTGCAGTTGCTGCTATAGGACACAAAATAATACATCACTCAGATGCAGGAAAACCCGTCTCATTTCCGACCTGTTGGATGAGCAGCAGGGGCACTTACAAGGTAGAAGGAAGTATGTCTGGGGTAGTATTATGGGGAGCCCAAGGAACAAACTTCGAGGACAGCTGTGCAGCCACTTGGATGCATGGTGGATGACCCATCCTTTCCAGTGTGGCTGAAGGAGGTGGATGCAGTGTCCATGCTGTCATTCTCCATACAACATCTGTGTGCAGCACTTGTCCTCTGCTGGCCCAGTGCAAGCAGCAGTACAGATTCCCTGGTCAAATCGGGTCTCCCCTACTTTGGGTAGAAGATGCACATTTTCCCTCCCCAGCCACTGAAGTTCTGAGAGCCAGAGAAATCAAAGAATGGTT
>VZTG01004890.1:8927-263638 GCA_013397845.1 Melanocharis versteri | reverse complement strand
CCACCCTCACAGTAAAGAATTTCTTCTTAGTACCTAATCTAAATCTAACCCCTTTCAGTTTAAAGCCATTCCCCCTAGTCCATGAGGCATGACGGAATTTTCCGTAACTCCTGGGGAGCAGGACCCGGGGCGGCAACTCAGCGCGGCCCGCGGAGGAGAAGGCGCCCGGGGGAGCGGAGCACCCTCCGGGGCCCAGCGGCCCGCCGCGTCCCGGTGCCGCCCGGGGGCGGCAGCGCGGTGGAAGCCGCCCGGGCCCGGTGCGGCCGCTCCCNCCCCGTCCCTTCCCCAGGTCCGGGCCCCGCGGGAGAGGGCGCAGCCATGGTGCCGCATCCCGGGCAGGAGCCCGCCCGTGGCTAGAGCCGGCCCCGGCCGGAGAGCTGCGGCTGGGCACCCTCAGCCCGAGGGCGTCCCTCAGCCTGAGCGCCTCCCCGCGCGCCCCCGGCATGGAGCCGGGCGGGCTGGAGTGGCTGCTGGTGCCCATGCAGCAGCTGGTGTCGTGGGGCGCCGCGGGGGCCATGGTGTTCGGCGGCGTCGTGCCCTACATCCCCCAGTACCGGGACATTCGGCGCACCCAGAACGCGGAGGGCTTCTCCACCTACGTCTGTCTGGTGTTGCTGGTCGCAAACATTCTGCGGATACTTTTTTGGTGAGTTGGCTGTGTTTCTGCTTAGTTCTAAATGGTCTTGCGTGTTTGCTAGCTGTAAAACTTTGATTGGAATATTTGAGGAAATAATGTTTTACGTACGTTTTTCCTTCTCTTGAAGATCTAAATGCCGTCTTTCCATCCGTGTCTGAGTCTATTTTAAGTGGAATTAACTGGGCTCGGGTGCATGGTCTGTTCCCCTTGCCAGATCTGATTATCAGCGCTCTGATTTCCAAGATGAAACTTTTTAACTTGTTGGTAAAGAGGTTTATGCTAAGTCAGGTGTTTTTTCTTGCTGATTGTATTTTACTTCTCTCATGCTCCTCTATCTCCATTTTTAGAGTGAAAGCTTCGGTACCACACACTTATTCTAGTATCTAGTTAGCATTAATGTCACTGGAACACTTGCCATATATTCTTGCATTTGCCTAGGATGCCAGCTGGCTTCAGAGGGTGTTTACTTGCAGATCTTCATGCACAACTACGGATGAAAATTTTCATTCTCGGATAAGCAAGGAAAAGATGTGCTGGCTTTCAAAAACAAATTTCTTTTGCTTTCAAAACCGCTTTCAATACTTACGAGCAAGTTTGTTTCCTTGTTTAGGTCTTCTGCTGCTGGACAATGTTATTAGGGCACGATTTCTGTGAATCAGCGTTATTAACATCTTGCTAGTTACTTCTAATTATATAGATACTGCACCACTGAGGATGTACTTGGGAAACCAAAGATGAAATGGTCTGGGCAATTACTGCAACTCAGGACAGTTATTCTATGATTCTGTTTTGACTACAAAATAATGCTTTGTAATCTATAAAGAGCTGATAGGTAACAGGCTGCATCCTTTTGTTGGTTTCCAGTTTCTTTTTAAAGAAACCTCCTCTGACTTGGTATAATGGCTTCCTGGATTCTGCTACAGCAGAATGCAACATGTATGTGCTATGCTGGAGTGGAAAACAGGAGACCCTTTCTTGGCACCACAAGCTGGCAGTCAAACAGAGGAGTCATCACTAGATCAGAGCTACTTGTTGCATTGGAACTGTGTTTTCCTACGGAGAAGTATATGGAGAAAGCAGAGAGCAGGAGGGAAGTAGAGGAACTGGAGGAGGAGAAGTGAAAAGCCTGAGCTGACATTTTGAGAAGGAGAAATAGTCTAATTTTTGATTTTACTGGAGGTAGTCAAAATATACAAATGACTTACACCTGAATGGTGATGCTGGCAGTTTCTAGGTAACTCAGGTGAGCGCATCTGTTAAGTGAGACTCGGATTCTGGAAGAACTGAAAGATCTTTGAGTTGATTTTAAGTACATCTAGTTAAGAGATGTGCGAAAGTATAAATACTGCAAGTAATGAAAAGTTATAATTTACGTCAATGCTGAAAGGTTTGTCAATACCTAAAAAGAGAGAGAATTCAGTTATATTGATAGAAGTATGTAATTTTTTTACTGCGAGTATTTTAAGCCACATAATAGTATCACTCCCTGACAGGTGTAAGCCTACACTGTGTAGGCTCTGGTCACCTTGGAGCTTGGCATGGAATGGCTTCCCACAGCACGTGCACAGGCGTGTCTGGCTGCAGTGGTAGTGCAAGGCTTGCTGCTGGCCAGTGGTACAGCCACTCTGGGGAAATACTGCAGGCAGGAGCCTGCAGAAACCTTTCTGTCTGTACTTGCAATGAATTGTCTCTTTCTAGTTCTGCTGAACTGAAAGACAAAAGAATACTTGCATAATGATAATTCAGTGTTCCCGGGAGAGAATATTTTGCTTGTCTGCCTAAAAAATTAGGCATTCCTGGTAGTTAGTTATAAGCACCAGTAAGTCATGTCAACAGCATTGAAGGTGGATGTTATCCTTGGGCATCTGGATGATTAAGGGAATATTGTAGAGTAAGAGCCTGTGATTTCTGTGAACATGGTTAAAATGCACCCATAGAGCATCTTGGCAATTCAATTTTTGCATTATTTGGTTAATGTCACCTGTGGCCAATGCATTGTCTGGGACACAATGCTCTCGATAATGACATAAACAGCAGAATTATTTTAATTGTGTATGTAATATTCTTTGGAGGAAATTAGAAGGCTTTTATTTATTTAGTTTCAAATTTATTGAATTATTTAATCCATTCTGGTGCTAGGACAGAACTGTTCCTACAAGTAATTTTGTTCTGTATATAATTTTTTTCCCCGAGTATCAGTTGACATCTCTTTCCCTTTAGCAAACCCAGTATTAATCCAAATCTCTCTTCTGAAAACTTTACTGCCATATAGCTCCCGGTTTCATTTGGTTTCTCTTCATTACCCCAGGTTATTAAGCACACAGTTTGAGCCAGAGTAATTTTTCCCGACTTCCCCTCCACCCTGATACAAAAATAAGTACTTAAATTGTTAGGCCTTAAAAACTTTGAAGTTTTAATAGTGTTGCTTTTCAGGACTTAATTTTATTTCCTAGGATGGCTGATGTTTCTATTGTTTTTCGCTTGTTTGTTTTGTTTTTAACTTCAAAGACATTTCTATAATTTGTTTCTGTTGTTCTTTCCAGGTTTTCCCTGAAATTTCATGTGTTGAATTTGAGGTTCACAAGGACAGACTGTTCCTGCCTTTTATGCCACGTTGCCTCTGTATTTTTGCTCTTCAGTAGTGCTGGTCTTTCTGTATTTGTGTTACTCGTAAGAGACCCAGTCCTCCCACCTTTCCCCTATGGCTTTATTATACTTTGTTCACCTCAGCTATGGGGGCAATTCCCTCACATTCTCTTTGTGGAACGATGGATTCCACAGGTTCCTGTAACTGTACTTGGTTATTTCGGAGGTTATCCTTTTTTGGTTTAATGTCTGGTTGTGCAGTGGGTTAAGTTTGACCTTTCATCTCCCCTCCAAACAGAGTATTTGCTTCCTAATCTTTTTGGCATGTTTTATGTGTCAACAGAGTTTCAGCTGGTGGATTGCGCTGTGGCAGTAGCCATTGAACAAAGTACTACTGAGATCAAGGATAGCAATCCTGTTTCCAGTTACTTGTTCACACCAATTCTGTTTCTCCAATTAGACTGTCTCCAATGGTAAACCATCTTTTAAAGTCAAGAGGGCTCAGTGTGATACCTCTCCTCCTTGTCTTTTTTACATCTAATCACTTAATTTTGGGGTGTGCCCAAAGAACTTTTAGTTTGCTAGTGATGACAATAACGCAGTATCCATTTTTCATGCTTCTCTTTCACAGAATATCTCAAAATGTCATCTTTAAAGAGATGTTTCTGCTTTCAGTTGTGTGTTTGGCCTTGCCGTGTTCCAGCAATGTGCCGGAACTTTGTGTAGAAACATTGGGAAAGGATTGGTTTGGAAGAATGAAGACAGGGTATGGATAGCAGTGGGCATGATTCTGCTTCACTTTATTTATGCATGCGTGGCTTTTGTTTAGGAAAAAGGAACTAGAAGTTTGGCCATGTTTAAGTCTTTTGCCCTTTTAAAGAGGATTCTTAAAAAAAAATTGAAAAGTAGGCAGTTTGTGCTTACAACATCACACAAGGGAGTCTCTGTTTACCAGTGTGAAAAGCAGATTTTGTGCTATAGTAGATTTGATACCAATTTAACTTTATTTTTAGTAGTAATCTGTTTTTACAATTTCATCTAACACATAAAAGCAGTATTTATTTTGGGGTGCCAGTATAGCTGCTGGATGTGATTTATGGCTGCATCAGCTGCCCCTTTGTTTAGTCCTGCCATTGTCAGGACTGCTTCTCCTGTCTGTCTTATCCAGCCCCACAGGTCATTGTTTCTCTGGACTGGTCAGCCTGGGGGAAGTCTGTACTGTGGATGCACATCGAGACACAGTGCAGAACTCCAGGCCTTTGTAATTCTGGTGCATATGAAAGTG
Source organism: Melanocharis versteri (assembly GCA_013397845.1). Taxonomy (NCBI): domain Eukaryota; kingdom Metazoa; phylum Chordata; class Aves; order Passeriformes; family Melanocharitidae; genus Melanocharis; species Melanocharis versteri. The sequence goes on along the minus strand of VZTG01004890.1, from coordinate 259,130 downwards.
TATGACCTGCTCCAAAAAAAACCTGATACCAATTTTCTTCCCTCTACATTTTTAATTAAACACTTCATTACCATTTTTGATGGCTTGTGCCTTAAGTCTTATTATAGGTTCTTGAGTTAGCTCTGTTTTCTTGCTCAAGGGATACCCTGAGCTTTGAGGTGATTAATTATCTGTTTAAGCTGTCCCAGGCTGTTTTGAAGTTGTGGGATGGCTCCAGAGTTTCCTGTGGCACTAGACCAAGGTGCACACATCTTTGGGGTTCGTGTGGCCTGCAGGCTGCCAGCTGAGTAGCTCTGCATTGTCATGATTGGGAGCAGGAACGAGAAGGCGGGTGAGAGTTGTGTAATCAGTTGGGGGTGGAGGATGCAGAAGAACTTTCTTGTGAGTTCTCCCTCTCTTCCTCCTCTCTCTCTTAGCCCTTTCTTTTTTAAAACAGAGCTTATGATGAGATAAATTGCAGTGTCTTCTGATATTAAAATGAGAATAAATAGCTAGAGGAAAAAGAACTATAGATTTCTTAGAAATCAACTGTAGACATTTTTATATATATCTTGACTAAGTGCAGCCAAAAGTACTTATGTTCCCTGCTATCCTCAGAAGTTTTTTTGGCTTTTTTTTCAGTTTTACGTTTTGTAAAATGGATGTCATTATATAATATGGTTTGTATATTTTCCAAGAAGACAATGTTCATTCCGAAGGTTTTGAGCTGCAACAGCTGCAATTCCATGGGATGCTGTCCTAAAACTCATACAGCAGTGCCACAGAAATCCAAAAACACAAAATAAAACCGTCCAGTTTTGGAGTCGTTCTCACGAAATAGTTGCCTTAAGGCAAACCGTGGGAACAAGTTCTGACAGCCAGGGACAGGATGGAGACTCTGGACTGTGTTATTTTTGAGCAAAGATATCCCTCTACCCATTCCACATCAGTTGACCTGAAACAAAAAGTCTTCTTGAAACAGCAGTATCAATAGAACTGGGAGCTCTCTGTGCTGGAGTCAATGGAATAAGCTCCCTGTTTAAGAATAGAGGTTTAGAGACTCAAGTATGGAGCTGGAGGTAATTTGTAGAGAAATGGTGAACTTGCTCTTGTCAGGGGTAGATTCCTATGTATTTATTATGCTGTAACACCTACAGTGCCAATTGTGGACCAGATCCCTGCTGTCTGGTGTTGCTCTGGCTTCAGAAAGCAGAGCAGTGATGCCTGAAGGACTTTCTGCAAGAAGGAGAAACTTGTGCTTTTAAGGCTTCTGTTACTAAAATGGATCTTGCCAGCTTTTACCATGTGTGGAATGTGGGATGATGCTATGAATCAAGCTGACAGAATGACTACAGCTTTGTAAGATTGCCTTACATATGGCCTGCTGGTGGAATCTTGCTCAGATATTGAGAGCAAAAGTGTTACACAATTCCTCCTCCTTTGTGTAAGTGACAGAGAGCAGGGATGAGATGCGCTACTTTTTGTGCAGAGAGTAAAGTAGAATTTTGTATGCCCAAGCGAGGAACTTGGTTTGGGATGTTCCATAAAGTTTTGGAAGTTTACATGTCGAGAGGAACCTCGTATCAAAAGATCCTGTTGCAAAACTAGTTTGTTTCTTTTTCTTCCTGCTTAAATCCTACAGGTTAAATTCTGTAATTGCACAGGATGACTTTTGGGACAGCTGCCATGCTGCTATCCTGGGCTATCTGTTGTGATCCTGGTGGTGTGTGCTGTATCCTGTGTGCTTTCCATGTTGCCTAGGATCTGTAACTTCCCAAAGAGCTGAAAAAATCTGTAGCAGACAGCGGATGAAAGCTGGAACAGCATCCAGGAGTGTAGGAGGAAAAAGAGTGGTCAGGGTGATGGTGATGTGGCTGCCCCAAAAGCAGTCAGTTTCTTTTCAAAGATGTCTTAGGAAAAGTGATAAACAAACCTTTTATGTTGGGTCTAGCTTAAGCTTCTTTTTCACAATCGGCATTTGCTGTTTCAAGTAGGCCCAGGACTGGAATAGCAGGATTATTGCAACAGAATTGAATTGTACCAATGGAATTATGTAGTCTTCTCAATAACTAGTTAGTCTCTGCTCTGGCTTGAATGTGCACTTCTCTTGTCTTCATCACCCTGAACATGCATTAGTCATTTGAAGGCTGTGGAAACACTAATAAAATGTAAGCCACGCCCTCCCTTTATTTGCGTATTTGACTTGTACAGGAAATAAAGAGTTCTTTTGTTTTTACAAATGAACTAAACAATGGAAAAGGTCTTTGTAGTCTGACGTGTGAAGTCTGAGTTCCTTGAATACTGCAAGTGTCACTGTTCACGTTATTACTCAACATTATAGTTATGGGATGAAAATGCAGAATAATGGTGGTGACCCCTCACCCCCAGGACTTCAAAGCTGTTCTTTTCTGCAAGCTCATTCTAGTATCCTAAGGCTCTTCATCTTTCTCTCATAAGGTGCTTTAATTACCTTAATGTTCCTCCTCTCCTGGCTCCTGCTTAGGCAGAGACAGGAATAGTGTCTGCAAGGCAGAAGGGAAACAGAACATGGAATGGCACTCTCTCCCTGCAGGGCTTACATCCCACAGTGCTCCTGTCTGGCCTGAGGAGTCTTAAACTGGATTAGTGTTGCTTTGGCAGGCCCTGATATCAATGCAAAGTAGGGTAAGCGGCTCGGAGTGGTGTTCGTGTCCATGATCCTGAGCAAAATGGGTGTTCTGGCTTTACTTTTACAGCTTCAAGAACCCAAGAGTGGTCTTTGACACTGGTATTCCCTTCAGTCTTGCTGCCCAGGTAGTGTGGTGTAATCCATGTGGTGTAGTTTGCTCTGCCCCTTGGTGTCCTGTTTGTTGGCAGGAGTTTGTTTGGCAGCTGTTTGTTTTTCTCTATAGTTTAGAGGGTTGTGTTGCCTGCAAGACTCATTCCAGGGCATTTCACGTTAGTATGTTTTGTTGTATAGCCTTTGTTGTGTTTGACTAGATGGTTGTGAAAAACCCTACAGGTGGTGTGCATTGTTTGAAGTTCCCATAAGAATTTTAAAATTTCCATTTTAACTCTCTTGTGTGTTGTGAGTTTTGTTTTACTTTTTTTCCCCCGTAGTGTTTAGGGGGAGAGGGTCTGCAGCAATACTTGAATCTCGTGACAAATTGTTTCGATCAGACAGCAGGTGGCCGTGCTTATTTGTGTTTGTAGTGAGTGGGTGTTTATACTGCAAGCTTTTGTGAGGCACCCATTAGTGAATGACCAATAATCCCATCAGCAGGGAGAAACTAACCTTGCAGTGACCTGTGGCTGGATTTACTGTCATAATAGCTTCCAACTTGTTGTGCTGCTAGCTCAGCCCCTCTTAAATGCATTACTGTACTTTTACATGCAAATACATTTGTAATTGGAAATGATTTTTCTAAACATGATGTAAACTGGTTTATAGTTAACTGCTCTGTAATTCTCAGTAAGTCTTTTCTATATTTTTTCTCATTCCCTGAGTCGGAGGCATATATAATTGTACTGAATTCCAGTAGATTAGGGGAACTTGGCCCCAGTCAGCAACACAGGCTGAATGAGCTCTGGAATCATGGGCCTGGGGTATAGGCTAGGCCAAACTTTTGTTCTATTCCCCTGCATTTTGAACCAATGCATTGAAAGTCTTGTCCTGAGCACACACTGCCTATGATTATGCTTATCAGCTGTGTTCTTTATTTCCTTCCTCTTAGTGTCCTCCAAACTTGTTACAGTAATGGCTCTGTCAACGGTAGAAAGAAGCGGGGGGCTAAGGTCACAGAACTGCTATTCCTGCAGTAGTTACTGGTGGACCCTCTGGCAGTGGTGTGGAGGCTCAAGGTGTTGTACTTTTTCCCAGCTGTATGCCATTTAGGCAGGAAATACTTGGCCATTTTCACTGATGTGGGCTGCTTGGCTCTTCTGCACAGGATTTCCAAGGAAGCTAGTCAAGGACTTTCCAGTCTCTCTCCTGTTCCTTATTAATTGACTTGTAACAAAAAATCTCTTTCTGGTGAAGTGGCTGTAGTGGAAACGCAGTAGTGTGAGAGGGCATGATGGTGAGCCTAGCTGGTTTTTACTAGCATGGAGCTTGGCCGTGAAAGTAGCCCAAACATAACAAGTTACATTTTGCCAGGGTGCTATAAAACAGGAACGGTCAAGAAGAGGGCAATAACTGCCATGCCTGTGAGGCTTGGGACTCAGTCAGCATGATGTGGTCAAAGATTGTCCTTAGTAGCTGTGCTGTTAGGAAATTTAGAAAGCCTGTGTTCCTCGCAGTGCAGGCGAGGGAGCTGAGGAGCACAGCAATATGTTCTGACCAGATCGCTTCCTCAGCATCTCTGTCTTCAAGGCATAAAACCTGGCAGAGCTGAGCACAGAGAAGCAGCTCACTGTGCTGTGTCTGTAATCTTTCCGTTGTAAATACAATGTGCTTTGAGGGCTGCACATGATAAGCTTCCACCCTTTACCCCTAATGCACTTACTGAGTGTGTGGTGGGGGTTGCTGAACTTTAATCAAATAATGTAGGGAGTGGATCTTGGAACATTACTGATCTCCACTGAAGAGGAGTTCTTTTCCTGCAGCAGACTCTTGTGCAATCGCTTAAGAGTAAGCTCTTCAGTCAAGACTGGGCACAATCCAAGTTCACCCTCTCTGTTGTGTGAAGGAGGTGCTCAGAAGCTCCCATGACACATCATCTATACTTCCTTACTTCCCCAATCTTGGTCCAAATAAGACAAAAATTGATGAAATAGTTGGTGTGTTCTGCAGACCTGGCTTTTCCACTCAGATGTCTACACAGGGCTGTGGGTATTTATTTCTTTATAGGGCAAGTGCTATTGTTTTTATAACTTAATTTAGAAATGAAAAATCGAGAAAGTTTTCAACAGAAGTCCATGTGAAATCTCTGGAGTGTGTGTGTGGAGAGCACACGTAACTGGTGTTAATGTGGCATAACTCTCTGGTCTCTCTGTACTGACTTACTGCTTAATGAATGTGCTTCTCCTTTCAAAACAATAGGTTTGCTGCTGGCTTTTTAAGCAAAGACTTAAGCTTCTCTCTTCAGCATCTGTAGGATCAGTTCCACTGGGATGTTCAAATAAGGTTCTCAGATACTCCTGATCTGTATGTGCAGCTAGGTTTGTCTGGTGACTCTGACTTCATCAGCCTTCCATACCTGTTACTGTTAGCATTTCCTTTTCCAGGTGCTTAGTTGTTTTACATACTTTCTTTTCTTTTTTTTAGGTTTGGAAGGCGTTTTGAATCCCCTCTTTTGTGGCAGAGCATTATCATGATCATCACAATGTTACTGATGCTGAAACTGTGCACTGAAGTTCGTGTGTCCAATGAGCTGAACGTGAAACGCCGCTCTTTTGCAGGTCAGTGACAGGAAATGGCTTTTGCGAGATAAATACTTCCGAAAGTATGGTGTGCTGTACTAAGTACAAAAGTTCTGTCTTAATTGCAGTCCAGTCTCCCCACTGTAGCACGTTCTGAACTTTTTTTTTGAAACTGCTTATTTTCCCGATAAAAATGTACAGCTGAAATTTTATTTCAGACAGGTCTTGGTTCAGTCTAGAAATTGGAGTTCTCCTTAATATTTCACACCACATTCTGAATATAGAGCTGATTGTTATGCTATTGTGCTGGCCTGGATTTTTTTAAAGATCTTGGCTGGAACAAGAAGTTATTTTCTTCAGCTGTATTTTTTACCAAGTTCTTAGTTATGATTGTACACAATTATCTAAATGTTGCAATTGCAAACATTTGCTTTTGTAGATAATAATTTTCTGTTTACTTGAGTTACTGACTGTCAAAAAAACAGGTTCTTCTTACCATAGTTGCAAAACTATTTCTTTTTGTGTACCATTTCTTTTGGCTTTAGTGTGGGATTAGTTGGGATTTAGGAGAATTTTCCCGTATTTTTTATTTTGGTTAATTTTGTTAATTTTTGGGCATTGATAATTTCAGTTGGGCCAGACTATTATTCTCTATTTAATAAAATGTTCAGTCTTTGTGCAAAGTCCTTGCTTTTTTTCCGTGCATATAAGAAATGTGAAAGGGGTAGGTTTTTGTTTCTCTGTGTTGACTTTGACTTACAACATTTTATGTAACAGCTTATTACCAACAAGAACAGAATTAACACTGTCAGCTTTCTGTCAGTTGTTTTGCCATTAAGGATGTATAATTTATTCTCTCCATCTGTTCTCTTCCACACTCCCTAATAATTGAGGGTCTGATCCAATTCCAGATATCCACAGCCATCATTGGAAGGCAGCAGCTCCTGGCTGTGCAGTAGGGTAATTTATTTAATAGCCAAGGGAGCTACTTCCATTCCTGCTCATTGTGGAGTGTAGTGAGAAACTATTCAGGTAAGTGAATTCACGTGGAAGAGGAGCTGCACTCTGGCTTCCAAACACAAGCTGCTGTCTTCACAGGGGTTGTCAGTCTGGCAGGATGAATGACTTAAAAACAACTTTCAGCTAGATTTAGCAGCAGTTAAAATCCAGGCAGCATTTGGGAGGGACGAGTATGCTTTCCTCCTCCTCTGCTGTTTGTGCTAGCATTTTGTGGCGTGATGGAGAGGTTTCTCTGTTTGCCCTTTCTGAGAGGAAATTGTTCTTGTGCACGTTTGCACACACATACTTGCAGGCTCCTTTAGTAACCTTTGGACAAAAAAGGGAGGCTCTTCAGTTTAATATATAGCACTCTTTAAGCAACTCTCCCTGAAAGACATACAGTCTCCTGAGGGGTAACCGGTCCTTCTCTTGACCAATGATAGAAACTCCTTAAGGTTGCATTGTGTTATTTGATCCCTTTTCCTAAAACTCAGTTTGTTAAATGGAATTTGCTAGAGAGACTGATTTTTACCTACTTGTGGTCCTTAATTATTTGTTTTCATCAAAAGGCTTGCATCCTCCCACAAACATTGAGAGTAGTTGGAATATTTTTCTCACATGGGATTGATTTTTGGTAAGGACAACTGTATGATGGCTCAGAATAAACATGCAGATGCATACAAAGCTCCTTTCAAGCTGGACAGAATGATAGGTTTCAAGCACAATATGAGTAGGAGTGAGAACTGTGTTTCTGATCATACACCTAATCTTATCTCAAAAGTTTTCTGGTGATCCAGGCAAGCTGATAAACCTGTGTACTTACTTTCTTTCCTTATAGCTTACTGGGAAGTGAAGAGCTAGGTTTGAAGTCATTGTTTTTGGTTAACCTTGCAGAATCTTGAGGGATGGTACACCATTTCTGTATGATAATATAATTTATTATTTCTCACATGGCTGGTCTTAATTTTAAACGTTTTTCTTTTCTATCCTCCCTTTGAATGCTTCTGCAAAATAATCCAAAATATTTAGAAATAATAGAATATTTCAGTGGAAGGGAGTTTGCTGTTTTCTTATATTGTTGTTAAATGTGGTGTTTCTTCCAAGTGGCATAAGTATGTGTTTACCAGTGTGTTTTCAGTTATGTGGGAGTTGCCTTTTTTCTTTTGTTTTCATTTTTCTCACAAATTAGGTCCCTTAAGTAATAACTAGTTCAGAAGGAATATGCTTCCTATCTTGAAGCATTAAGAAGCAGTCTTTTCAAATCCTGACAAGCTTGTTCTGTGTTCTTTAGCCTGTTTTGTGGTGTTACTGGCTTAAAATACCTAAAATGTCAACAACTATTCAGAACATATAAAGCCATTCAGTCAATTTGCTTGTACTTTGATTTGTAGGGTAACTGTCATAGCATGAAAAACACAGTCTCCCTAGACTTTCTAGTAATGTTTGATTTTTTTTTTTAAAGACTCTTTGTAGAGAGCTTAAAAAGATTATCTGAGTTCTCTTAAATTTTTTCCCTTCTCACAGTTACTTCTCAATTATGGGATTTTGCCCCCACTCCCTTTTAGTATTGCAGAATGAAATTAAGTTGAAAGCTGTTGAACCCATCTTGTGCTGTTGCTGCCTTCTCTGATTTTTTGTTTTAGATAAATAAACTTAATCCTTCAGTACATACTGATTGAAAACAGAGCAAGTCCTCTTCATATATCCAACTGTTCTCTTATTTCTTTTAAAACTTGGACTGTGTAGCCTGTTTTTAACAATTCAGATTGGGAAAAGCTGGCACCCCAAACAGGCAAAATACAAAACCAACAAATACCCCAGTTTGATTTTAAAACCTCCAGTTTTAGGACAGTTCTCTCCCCTGCATATGAATGCTTTGAAAACTACACGAAGGAGTCTTCAGGTGAAATCAGCAGGCATGAACAATAGCTTCTCATCTTTTATCCTGTATTTAACCTCACTGCATCTTAACTGCTCTAATGCAGACCACCTGGTACCATTGTTGCAGTAACAATAGCTTTCCATATTTGTTCCCAAGTTTTAAAGTTGTATCTGCAGCCATATGTATGCTGCGTTGTTGGCTCAGTACAGAAAGGGCCAGGGTTCTTGTTAATTTTGTTGCTGTTGCTTTTGTTCAATGTATTGTAGTATTTTGGTCATGATGGTGCTACCATGCTAAAGAGCTGAATATTGAAAGGCAAAATGTGCATGTGCGAGCTTGACTTGAGAACCAAGAGGTGGCTGAAGCAAGATAGTCACAGATACAGGCAGCTGAAAACATCTGGTTACTTTTGGGAATGTTGGCAGGCCAGAGCAGTCTCTTCATATTCTTGGAGAGACACTCTATGAAGAGCCTTCTTTTTCTTTCCCCAAATCAGCCTCCCACCTCTCTCCAGCAAAGATTCATTTCTAGTTATGCCCAAGATATTGTGACAGATTTTGAGCCCCCTGAATGTATGAACTGTTCTGAAAACCAGTGGACAGCATTTGTTGACAGGAGACTCTTAGACATCTCTCCTTACTTGTGCAGCTCGGGCTCCACAAGTAGAACATGAGCTCCTGTGTTTTTTACATGAAGATGATTTCCTCTTGTCATTCGTCCAGTTTTGCTGGTTGATTTAATCTGCTTTGTAACTTGTATCTTATTATAGCACTCTGATCCTTTGAAGAGCTTTGGTTTTGGCACTGGAAAACTCTCTTGTGTAATACACGGTTTTCAACTGGCAGAGGAAGGTTAGAGTGAAAAAAGTTTAGCATGCAGCATGGTTTCGGAAGAGGTCTGTTCTCTCCTTCTTGATGTTGGGCTTTGTGACAGTATTTTTGAACAGCATTTTCGAACAGCATTTTCCACCAGAGGCAAGGCAACTACTCTCTCAGCTGTTTATCCATACGTATCTACACACCCAATGTTGCTGAGGTAACAGCTTGTTTTCTCTGATCATGAAAAATTAAGGGTTTATGTAGTCTAAAGTAAGAATCAAACTGTCTGTTTCGTTGTTTTTTAAGCCTTTATTTTCCCTTCATAGGTACACTGCTGTTGGGTTGTGCACTGAGACTGTTCTGGGACTTCCTACTGCTCAGTCCTATCTTAACATCGTGGGGTGGGAGCCTTTGTAGAAAGCATGGGGACTTAAATTTCTGGCATGATTTGGTCTGGCTATTATTTTTTAATGAATAAAATGTACTAACTGACTAAACTGTAACTCAAATAACCACTGTTGCATTTAATCATAAAAGTCTGTTTGTCTTTCCTTTCTTTTTTTTCCCTTCAACTCTTTCTTTATGTAGCTGCAGATAGTAAGGATGAAGAAATCAAAGCACCTCCCAAGAGATCCTATCTGGGTATGTACTGTACAAACCCATTCTGCATGAAGTTGTCCCCTTAACTACATATTTCATGATTTGCTACTTTTTGTGATCATTTTTGGAAATGATTGCATGATCATTTCTATAGAGAACATTTGCATTACCTTTTCTTGACATACTAAAACTTGGTGTCTGATTTTTTTTTTTTAATTTTTCACCTGCCCACTTTTAACTTTCATAGAGGAAAAGATGCTTTCAGCTCTATTTCAGAAACTGGTTATTTGAAGGCAGTTGAATTGACCACACTGTGTGTCTCAAGGATATCTTCCTTACTCATCCTCAAGCTGGACAAACAAAATATTACATGATACAGAGATCCACCTCTTCAGACTCAGTGTCCTCTTTCAGCTCTAACACTGGGGGGAACTATGAAATATACAGAACACTCTTTCAGCAGTGTTCAGCATGCTGGGTAAGAAATTTCACACAACACTTGATATTCAAGCAAAGTGCCTGCATCCTTGTGAATATTCCTCTCTTTTTCATTATATAGCAGCATCAAAATTGTTATTTGGGAATTAATAATGCCCAGGGTGAGAGCTTCTAATCTTCAGTTTCGGAATTGTATGTATGTAGTTTAATTTACCTGAGGAACAGGAAATACTAGGTGCAAATCAACCTTGCAGTATTTTTTCCACTCTTAATAATTCTGAATGACAGTTTTAGTCAAGTAATTGTAATTTCGTTTTAAATTAGTTGGGGTATTGCATCAAAGAAGTTATGCTGGCATAAAAGTTCCCCAAAGTCAACGTTTAGACTGGTTTTAACTGAACTGATTTAAAGTCTTCCATTGGTACTAGTTGCGCTCTGTTACAGTTCTTGAGTTAGTGAGGGATCAACTGGAAATATCCAGGGCACAGAAGAGCATTACTGCGGCAAAAGGAGAGTCTCTGTATTTCTCAACACACAGTTAATTAAACTGGACTTAGCTCTGAGAAACAGCCCAAGAGTGGTATTACCTGAGTGCTTTCTTGAAGCTATAAGACCATACCTGCTTAAGTTAAGTAAGACTCTCTTTTAATGATTTGTCTTGTGGATTTCAGAATGATTCAGATTTAGGGGCAAAATCCATGCTTTGGGAAATTTATCCTTATTTTTGGTCTGATACCAGTATTTTTGCAAAGCACCTTTTCCTTTTGTATTTTCAAAACATTATTTTTTCTGGATTTGGTATCAAACTTTTTTCTCTGTTTGTCTTTAGTTTGTGTGGTCATTCTCACTGGCATGCAACACTAACCATTGCAATGTAATGTTTAAGCAGTTCTGTCTTCTTTGTGCTTGCATTCCTGTTGTCTTCTACTAGTTTTCAGCAGTGCTTTATTTACAGTGTCAGAGCTAGAAACAGTTGTCAGCTTCAAGTGGTTAAAATTAAACAGAAATAAGTAACTTAATGTGACCTTTTACTTATTTCAATTTTTTTGTTGTTTTGTTTAAAAAGTCATTTGTTGGTAGTTTGATAGCTTAAAAAGATATGGAATAAAACACCACACATCTTAATCCAGGTGGTCTAAGTCTGAAATATTTGGTTAGTAGGTATTACTTGACATTTGTTTTGGAATTGCTTAGCAAAATGGGATGAATTGAACTATCACTAAGGAACAAGACAGCCTTACACTACTGCTTGGAAGTTTAAAGACTGGGTGGGAAAGTTTCAAATGTGACAATTCTCACTGCTATACAGAAATCAGAAATGTTTTGAGCTGTTTGCGTATAATGTGCGAACAAAAGTGTGTGCTGGTGGTATAAAGAGTGGGGTGCACAGTGCTTTGTGTCACGGCATATGTCATATTCAATTTACAGAGGGCTTAACTGAGCTGTGCCCTGCAGTGCTGTGTTTTGCTGCAGCTCTGGGGAAGCTCACTTAGAGATTAGCTGAGGGGAATATTTGCCATACTTTCATGTGCTAGTGCATTCTCATTATGTCCTTTAATGAGTTTTAATTAAAACTTCTGCTCAAGAAGAACGAATTTTTTTTTTAATTTCCTTGGAATATTTCAGTGGTATGAAAACTTTTTCAATTAAGTTTTAGGCCTCAGAAATTTTTATATTACTTTCTTTTTCTGGTCATGCAGTAAATTATGTTTGTAATTGAAGATGATCTATGGAAGCTATTTTGTTATAGAGCTGTTGAACAATTAACCTGAAAATGTACTGGGCTACCAATGAATTTTAGGTGAACTTGTTAGATAAATACGGAGGCATTTGTTTGGTCCCTCTCCTTGAATAGGAACTGAGCTCCTGCTGAGCTCCCCGAGATTGCTTTTAGGTTTGTTTTATTGTCAGTAGTTCAAGAAACCACTTAATGCCACTGTTTTTCCACATGTTATCTGAAAAAGCCTTTATCTCTGTCTCATGACTCTGAAAAGTGACTTTCTATCAATCAGTACTGAGAGAGAGTTGAGAATGTGGGGGAAGGTTGCTGCAGTTTGAGTGACCTAAAAATTTTACAGTATGGTTGGCCCCAGGGTGTCAGGTTTTCTGATTCCATACAGAAAAAAAATTATTTCCCCTTTTTTTCTTGGCAAAGGAAAGATTAAAAAGTAGCTCGAGTTCTGAAGGATTAGTGTTTTGTTTTCTAATGCCGGTATCTAGTTCTGCCTAGTGCCTGCTAGCATGGCAACTGCTGAGGCTGAGCAAGCTGCAGTTGAGTGAAGTTGGGGTTTTTGCTTGTTTCCTGTTTCATGAGATGTTTTAGAACAAATGTGAATAAGTGTATTAATCTGTTTCACTAAAATACAAATGCCATTGATATATTTTGAGCCCTGTGAGTGTTGGAGACTGTTGGGGTAACAAAATCACTGAAGAAGTAACAAAACACTACCACTGCTCCAAAGAGCTCGTATTGTTTGAAGTTGTTCAGAGTGGTTTCAGTGGTGTGGCAGGTGAGTCTCAAAGTGGATGGGACTTGTTGGATTTTTTTTCCTTCTAAGTAGACGGTTAAACATTTTGAAAGACATTTCTGGGATTTCTTTCCCTCTCTGAAGATGGTTTTAAAACTTGCTGTATTACTGAATCCTGAACCTTGTCTTTAACACAACAAAAACTCATCAAATAACATTAAATTTTAAAACAGGAGTGATAAAAACTAGTGGTAATGAAAGAACAAAAACTTAGGTTCACCAAGTATCTGTTGCAAAATATTTTAAACTACTTTTTTTAGGAGGGAAAAAATGTAAAATGTGTGTCTAGTTGACTTTGCAGACTTACATCTGCATAATAATGTGGAGAAAATAGTAATGTGAATTTAGCAGGTGCAGGCATCTGCTGCATGGTTTCCACTGGCAGCGTGACAGCCTGGTGAATATCTCACACTTCCACCTCTCCTTTTGTCTGTGCTCTTTAGTTGACTCAGGGCATCAGTCAGCTTGTGTTGTTCAACACCACCAGCACAGTGTTGATGTATTCTAGAACAGCACTAGTACATTACATGTGCCATGAAGGATGTAAACTTTATTTAATCAGCTCCCTGGCTTCTTCTGTTCAGAGTGTTTGGTCTGTTTGGGTTCAGCAGGGCATCCTGCACGGCCTGCAGGCGAGCACTGTGCTTTTCCAGGGGTGCTCTGCAAGTGACATGCACAATGTGCTTCTCTGTCCTGCCCCAACAACCTGAGCGGAGCTGAAGGCACAGCAGAGGCTCAGCTTTCCCTGCTGGTTGTGGGCAGCATTGGGTTTTATTGAAAGTGCCTGACTTCTGCACTGTGCTGCCCAGTAGTTGAATTCCTGTACCGCTGGAACAACGAGAGCAGAGTTGGTGCTGGGCTGTCACCACCTCTGTCTGTGCATAACTGAACATGGAAGTGCTCTTGGAAGGACTTCGATCCCTTCTCCCCAGGATTATGTGTATCCTTGTTAGACTAATTTCAGAGTGCTTTTGTTAGTATTTTGGGGAAGATGTTCAGGAGAGGGGATTGTAATGGCATGTCTGTGAGAAAATAGAATGCCGAAAGGATATTTTGTTTGTTTGTTTGTTTTGCTTTGTTTAGTTTTGTGGTTTGCTTGTTGGTTTTCTAAAAAATTTTAAAAATTATTTAATTTTTTGTTGTTGTTGTTAATGGAGTTCTAGTTGTTGAATAATTTAGGTGTGCTTTGCCTGAGAAAATGGCACCTGTCTGCACTGATGCTTTGGTTGTAATTCTACATATGGTGGGAACAGTTATTTCCCCTTGTCTTTCTCTGCATCATTTTTTAGACCTTTTAGGAGACAAAAGAGAGTAAAAAATGGAGATTATAAGGATGTAGGGGCAATTTTAAATTTGTTTTAAGTAAATACTTAACTGGTAAACATTGGTGTCTTTTTTAGTATATAAGTTTGGTTTCTTTTAAGTGATGTTGCAAATGAGACCAACACAAGTCTGTAAAATAATTTGTCTTTACAAGTATGGGTCTATGCTGGAGGTCTAAGTTACTTACTATTCAAGCACTTCAGAATAATTAGTCCAAATAGAACACTATTGATTTTTTTTAAGGAGCTTAGAAATAGTTTGCATACTGAACAGTTGACTTTTTTTTTTTCTTAAACTACAGGCAGAAGGAGAGGGAATAGTTTCATTTAAAAAGTTGTTCTTTTATTTTCATGGGGAATTTGTCCTGAACCATTGCAAGATCAACACTAAAATAATTGTCTTTCAGAAAACATGAGAAAAATGGGTTTGGATCAGTTTGTTTTCTGGGACAGTTTTATGTTTCCCAGGAGATGCTCTCTTTCAGGTTTTGAAGTTCCATTCAGCGTAAATCTTTCTTCAGCCCCTCAGGCTAATAGGCTTCAAAAAAAAAAAGTATTGTGGCCTTTTCTGTCCTGTTGAAAATGTTGGAAGTGGTTCAGTAGGAGGGCATACCTTTTTGCAGGCTTATCTGGTATTGTTCAGAAGGTATAAAAGGGAAGGATAGGTTTAAATTCTGTATTCCAGAAAGACCTTTTCCTTTCAGCTGAGAAGGGAGAAACTCAAAGAATGATTGTTGAGGCCTCTGAGCAGCTGTGATCCCTGCCTCTGACAGTCTGCAGTTGCCTTAAGGTGAGAGATCCAGAAATACACACACCCACCCTCTGCAGCACGAGGCTGATCTGTTTCCTGCATGCCTGTGTGCTGTGAAAGCACATTCCTGACCACAGTGGTCAGGAATGGATTTTCTTTTATTTTCCCATTTCCCTATGCTGGAGGCAACTGGGCCACGTGGCTCTCTGGAGGGAGGAGCAAGGGGAGAGGGAGAAGCGCCCTAAATCCACAGACTTTCAGATGAAGTGGTGGGGGATCCAGGTGGACAAGTCACTCTTGGAATGCATGGCATGTAGCAGGTTTAGGCCTGAGAGATAGGTGGTGGCTTTGCATGAGAGTAAAACCTTTAGAAAACCTAAGGATATTTCTTTTCATGGGATGCATGGATGAACTGGGCAATAGAAGTTGACTGAGAAGAGACTGAGATTACTTGCGGGAGTGATATGTAAAGTATGAGGCAATAGGTTCCAAGTCTTAAGCTGATCTCACGTGTATTGTTCCATTCATGAACTGCAGACTTAACATCAGTAGTTGTAGTGAAGCCGTAGGGAATAATCCTGTGTTGTGGGCTCACCCCAGCAGGCAGCTCATCCCAGCACAGCCAGCCACTCACTCTCCTGCAGTGGGTGGGAGGGGAGAAGCAGAAGGCTAAAAGTGAGAAAACTCCTGGGTTGAGGTAAAGATACTTTAATAGATGAAGCAAAAGCTGTGCATACAGGCAAAGCAAGATGAGGATTTAATTCTCTACTTCTCATCGGCAGGCAAATGTTCAGACATTTCCGGGGAAGTAGGAATTCATCATGGGAAGACAAACTCCATCATTTCAGACATCCCTGCTTCTTCCTCTTGGGCATGCTGCTTACACTTTTTGTGATCACTTGATGAATGTGTGAGCCAGCACAGGCAGGCTCTGCTGTGATTTGATTATCTCCAGAAAACAGCAGGTATCTCAGGCATGTTTTATAGGGTGCCTCCTATCACAGGCCTATGTTACCTAAACACAGACACTCAAGTTGCCGCTTGGAGAAAGGTAAGGTGATGAAATGTAGTTTATATACAAAAACTCCTGCAGCGGTTTTTCAGAGTCCAAGAAATACCAAGGACTACTGTCTTAATTCTGCTTTCTGGTTTATTAGTGTGTGAGACCTGTGGAGCACCTGTTACTTCACGCTAGCACATGGGTCCTTCTTCTCAAGTTGAAGCCTGATGTTCTTAGTCAGCATGCTTCATAGTGGATTCTTACTGGGTGTGCCAGCTATCTGAAACTGGAATGACATGTATCTGCCAGGTAAATAGCTTTTTTGGCTGCTGACCTGCTGTTCTCTTTATGTAGGTTCTCTTTATGTAGCATAACTCAGAGGAGAGAGGTCTTATTTGGGTGGTGACATTTAATCCTTTTTTCCAGAATTTTTGTTAGCACAATGATGGTTGAACAGGTTCCTTCTGATTTCAGGCTTTATTTTGGAACTTAGATATTTTACCTTCTTTTAAGAGGAAACTAGAATTGGTAGGCAGAGAGGTAATGTCCTTTAACAGACAACTTGGGGAAAAAATGTTTCCAGCTGTGCAAGTTCTTGTGCAGATCTGAAATAGGAGCAGTGAGCTTCAAGCTCCTTTCGGTTTGGAAGCTGCTTCTCTCCAAGTTTAACTTTTTTTTCAGTTATAACAGTTAAGCAAGAAGAATACTTGCCACCTATCAGGTCATTGTTGCCTGTGGGGTGGAGAATGGAATGAAAACCCACCATGGAATGTGGATGGGTGAGTTACATTTCAGGTTTTATTTTTAGAAGGCAATGAAGTCAACAGTTCTAGAGTCAGGTAATTTTTGATAACCATTGATGAATTTTAGTTTCCAGACTTCTTGTTTGGCAACTTGACAAAAAAAATTTCATCTTCTGGGCTTCACTCAGAGATTAGAGGTGGCACCTTTGACAGTAAAAATCTTATCTGGCCAGTAACGTTTCTCTCCTTAGTTTGTATGTCGGAGTTGGTGACAAGTGATTGTTTCATATTAGCCACACATTTTGCACCAGCACAGTTGATACACTAAATGAAGTATTTTGCATTCAGTGATAAATGCAGTAGCATTCCTGTGCTTTGAGAGCTGTATTGTAAAAAGTACTCTTTCAAAACACTTGAGAAATTGGAACTGCCACCTGCTACTTCTTTTGGTTACTGAACTGAATCCTCTGAAGCCTTAAGGACTGATGGGGTTATTCTGGTCTTGTGTAATGTGGACGATAACATTTTGCTTATATTTTATTGTAGTGCATACAGTAACTTGTAGTCAAACTGGTTCTGCATCACAGTTTAAAAATTTATCCATTCTTAATCAGCAAGGTTCAAAGTACCACTTTGTAAAGTGAAATGTCCTTGGTTTCTAAATTTTTAACAGGTTACTCTTGAACGGACTAGATGTCCTGCAAAAGGCTTTTCCAATCCAAACTATTGTGGGATTGTAAATAAAATATTTCTGATTTCCTCTGTAAATTATATTAGCTTTGTAATGTTTTGTATAATATGTTAATTCATTTAGCTTCTGTCGTTGGTGGTAATCAAACAATATACATCTCTGTCCCTAAAACAGGGAGTTGAGAAGGTATTACCTGTGTTTACTTGTTATCCGGGCAGGAAACCTGGAGGACAGTGTTCTGTTTTTGCTGCTACTGCATTTTAAAATTATTATTTAGCTCCCTTGAAGTTTTCAGCTCACAGACAGTAGGGAAATAGCCAACCACAGACTTGTACAATCTCCTCTGAGTTTGACTCATTTGCATAAGATGTTACTTGGTAGTAGAGCAGTATGTTTGGACCTCAGCCTTTTGATGCCTTCTTTGCACCAGCCTTGCTGCTGCTTTTGAATGGCTGTGACGTGAAAATGTGGGTAGGCTGTTGTTTTATGGACTTCTAATGCAATTTACAGTGCTTGTGTTTACAGTGTAAGAGGATCTACCAGGCTAAATGTAGCATGTGAAGGGCCCATGCGTTTTCCAAAAGCCTAACTGCTGCAAGGAGAAAAGGGGTGGACAGGCAGGCATGGGTTAGGTGGAGTGAGGGAGGTGTGTGCAAGTGTCAGGGCCTTTCCTTTGCCGTGCAGCACGAGGAGCACACTACAGTGGTTGGGAGAGCTGGAAGGAAGCAGTGCAGCTGTTGTTCTCCCAGCCTGTCTTTTTTAAAAGAAAAAAAAGGTGAGCGGGGAAAAGAAAAAATCTTTATCTGCTACCAAGAAATTTCAGTGTTGCCTTAAGTTGAGGGAAAACTTGTTTAGTCTAGGGTGAAAAGAGAGAGGTGGTGAAGGTTGCCTCCCAGCCTGGCGTGAGCAGTAGTACCTAGAGGCTTCACAGGAGTGAGGTTCAGCGCCGTGTTTCTAGAGCGTGCTGCTCGGGGTGCCTGCTCCGGCTGGTGGTGCCCCTGCCCAGCCATCCGGCAGGCCTGTCATCCAGCTGTACTCTGGTGGGAAGAAGAGACTTGAAACAGGGTCTGTTGGAAGAGCTCTGTGGCAGCAGAAATGTTATTTATGGCGTAAGAGCCATGCGCAGTTGGTGGTGTGGGGAGATAAACCTGTGAATAAAATGGATTTTGCTTGTGCCTCACACAATTCTCAGAGGAAGGAGAAGTCGTAGCAACATCTAGCCACATGAGGGTGCTCTGGGGTTTCCAAAACTTGTCTGCTGAACCACTCAACTGGAACCTCGGAGAGGAGGCTGAGCTCGCTTCCAGGGCTCTGGAAATAGTGAATAAACAGAGATGTTGAAAAAATCTTTTCCTTCTTGGTGGGAGGTAGAATAATTAGGTGCTTTAATAGCATCAGCGATGAAACATCTAAGTGTTCAAACAGAGCTGGTTTGTCTGCTCACCCTTCACATCAGGGAGCACGTGTGCAGAGAAGCTGCTGCTTAGGTTTAGTAGAGGAGAGAAGCTTTTGCAGTTGCCTACTTTTTGAGCTTGTCACATGCTGTTGTATACTTGGTCACATCTAGATCTGAATGTTGAGCTTCATTCTTTAAATTTGGCTTGGAAGGGACTTCTGAAGTTATTTGGTCCAGTTCCCTGCTTGAAGCAGGTCCAGTTAAATGAGGTTGCTCAGGACCTTGTCCAGGTGAGTTGTGAGTATCTCCAGAGATGGAGATTCCACAACCTCTCTGACACCTGTGCCGATGTCTGACTGTCTTCATGATGATAAAGTTTTTCTTCCATCTAATTGGAATTTCCCTTGTAACTCATGTGAGTTATCTCCTGTCCTGTCTCCAAGCGCCTTCAAGAAGAGCCTGCCTTCATAATCTGTGCACATCCCCCTTAGGTAGCTGTAGCCATCAAGAATCATTCTCTTAAAGCTGAACAGGTCCTATTAGCCACTTCATGTACACCATACACCTAAGCCCTTTAATCATCTTGGTGGCCCACCACTGTGCTCATTTATAGAATCATAAAATTATTCAGATTGGAAAAGGCACTTAAGATCATCAGGTCCTGCTGCCAAATCCACCACTAAACAGTGTCCCTAATCACCACACCTAATCTTTTAAATTCCTTCACATGTGGTCACTCAGCTGCTACCCTGGGCAGCATGTTCCAGTGGTTGACAACCCTTTCTGTGAAGATTTTTTTTTCCTGATATTCAATCCAAAGCTCTTCTGATCCAACCTGAGTCCATTTTTTTTCATCCTACTGCTTTGGAAAAGAGTCTGACCCCCATTTGGCTACAGCCTCCTTTCAGGTGGTTGTAGAGAGTGATAAGGTCTCCCCTGAGCCTCCTTTTTTCTCAAGTCTAAACACCCCCAGCTCCCTCAGCTGCTCCTCATAAGACTTGTGCTCCAGACCCTTCACCAGCTCCGTTGCCCTCCTCTGGACACGCTCCAGCACCTCAATGTCTTGGTGTGGCTTCAGCAGTGCCAAGTACAGAGGGTCGAACGCTGCCCTGGTCCTGCTGGCCACACTATTGCTGATGCGGGCCAGGGACATTGGCCTTCTTGGCCACCTGGGCACATGTTGGCTCATGTTCAGCGACTGACAGTCAGCATCCCCAGGTCCTTTTCCACCAGGCAGCTTTCCAGCCAGTCTGCCCCACCCTGTAGCTCTGCATGGGGTTGTTGTGACTGAAGGCACTTGGCCTTGTTGACTGTCATACAGTTGGCCTCAGCCTATTGATCCAGTCTGTCCAGATCCCTCGGCAGAGCCTTCCTACCCTCCAGCACCTCTACACTCCCACCCAACCTGGTGTCATCTGTGAGCTTGCTGAGAGTGCACTCCAGTAGATAACTCCAGTAGGCCAATGTCTTTCATGTACTTGGAAGCCCTGAACGCATTACTCCAGATAGTGTGTCTTGTGGGTATTGAGTAGAGAGGAATAAACATGTCCATCTATCTGCTTGCCACGCATTTGCTCAACTGTACAGCCTGGAAAGTGATTGATTGCCTTTACTATGGGTGTACTCTCTGACTCATGCTCAAGTTGCCTGCCAGGCTACCCTCTGCTATTCTGTGAAGCTGTTCTCTAGTGTCAGCCCTCTGCACCGGTACTGTGGCGTGTGGTTACTCCTCCCCAGCTGTGCAGTAACCCTTAACTTCATGGTATTCCAGGCTAAGATCCCTTTGAATAGCAGTGCTGTCTTCAGTTCATAGAATCATACAATATCCTGGCTTGGAGGGGATCCACAAGGATCATTGAAATCCAGCTCCTGGCCCTTTAGAGGACAGCCCCAAGAATCACACTGTGACCCTGAGGGTGTTATCCAGGCACTTCTTGTACTCTGTCAGGCTGGTGCTGTGACCACTTTTCAGGGGAGCCTGTTGAGTGCCCAACCACCCTTTGGATGAAGAATCTTTTCCTAATCGCAGAACTAAACCTCCCCTGACACAACTTCATGCCATTTCCTAAGATCCTGACACTGATCAGCAGAAAGAAGAGATTGACATCTGCCCTTCTGCTTCCCATTGGGATGAAGTTGTTTATTGCTTACTCTACCTAATTTGGTATTCCTGAACTCACCATCATCCAGGTTGTTAATAAAAGATATTAAAGAGGGTTGGCCCTGGTATTAATCACTGTGAGCTGCCTTGTAACTGGTCATAAATTGTATGTTTTTCCTTTGAGAGGAGAAATTCTTTGAGCCTGATGATCCAGCCAATTTTCTGCCTTTTTTATTGTCCACTAATCAATTGGTAATTCGTTAATAAAAATACTGCAGGAGGCTGTCAGCAGCCTTGTTAAAGGCACTGTAAACAACACCCACTGCTCTCCTCTTGCTCTTAAAACCATAAATTCATAGAATGTTAAGGGGTTGGAATGGACCTCAAAGACCACTAGTCCCAATCCCCCCACCATGGGCAGGATATGTCCCACTCGACCAGGTTGCTCAAGGCCTTATCCAGCCTGGCGCTGAACACTTGTCAGGGTTGAGGCATCCACAGTCTGCCTGGCCAGCCTCTTCCAGTGTCTCACCACCCTCACAGTAAAAAATTTCTTCCTACTACCTAATCTAAATTTCCCCTCTTTCATTTGGTACCCATTACTCCTTGTCCTATCACTACAGCTGCTGACGAGTCCCTCTCCAGTTCCTGCTAGATCTCCTTCAGATGCTGGAAGGTACCTGAATATGCCATCTCATAGGTCAGGTTAGGTTGGTCAGTTGCAGTTTGCGCTTGGTAAAGCCATGCAGGCTGTCCTGGTCACCTTATCCTTCCTGTGTTTTGAAGTGACTTCCATGACCATAACCATCCCAGGGATGAGGTTATCCTGACTGGCCTGTAGTTCCCTGGTCTCTTCCTTGAAGATAGGTGTGATTTTATTACCTTTCCTTGTGCCTGTCCCCAGTAATAGAAAATCTCTCCCCATACCATGATCTTTCAGAGACAATGGACTAGCCTTGCAAAGACATCAGCCTGCACCCTCAACACCCCCCACCCTATCTGTGTCACATGCATAAATTTAGGTACTCCCAAACTCCTGCTTTCCTGTTCCTGGGTACTGCTTCACTCCCTCAGCTTTGCAAGCAGGGCTGAGGAGCTGTAGGGGGCAGACCTCACCAGTGAAAGCACACTGAAGCATTATTAATGCAAGAAGGCGAGAGGTGAGTTTAGAGCCATGGTGACAATTAGTTTTCTGGCTTTCATGGTGATGTCCTGCTTTGCTGCCTGCCACTTCTCTTTCAGTTTCTGTAAGGAAAAAGGGGAGAAGAGAAATGATGATTTTCTAGATGATGGCCAACTTGCTGGTTCAGTGTAAAAGATGTAAGTGAAGAAGTATTTAAAGTGTGATTCAACTCCCCACAGACTTCAGAATAAACTTTCAGGCTGAAGGGGTTTTAATTGTTAGTGCAGATACATTGATAGCTTGCTTTTTTTTAGTTTCCTAAGTGGCTTTTAGCACTGGCTGGCATGGTGTGTGCTTAAAGAAGCACTGTTGCCCAGTGCTGCCTGCTCAGACATAATGGGTTGTCTAGACAGCTTGCTAAGGAGAAAACTTCTGGTTGCAACACATTTTTACCATCTTGTTATAGATTCTGGAACATCCAGATTTTGTAGATTTCATGAATTTTTAAAGAACCTTATCTTTGCATTTAGGTGAGTGGTATGGAATCAACAGTTCAACACATGAGCATGTCATCAGATGCAACATCAGCCAGTATGAAAGTTCTGTCCTGTACAGGAGATGGGGCATAGCTTGCACTCACTTTCTGCTGCTGATTCTCTAATATGTCAGCAAAGGAAAGGCAGATGTTGTCATTCTGGAAAACTGCTCATTTAATATGTTAGGGCCTTGAGGGCATTATTTACTCAGGAATTTTGCTTCTGTTGGAAATGAGCCTGCTGAGATGACCGTGCCCACTGCTGTATGCAGTGGGAGAAATGGACAGTGAGGTGACCTGAAGTGCTGAGCTGGGTGACAACACTCACTTGGTCCCAATAAAAATGCTGCTAGGGGCAGGTGTGACATTGGATGTCTAAGCTGTCATAATTTGCTCTATGAACTGTATGTGGAGCTCATGCTCAAGGTACAATGTAATTGTTGTATACAGCTTGATTGATTTTTTCACTATGTTTTATGTCCTGTATGTTTTATTAGCTTTATTTAATTATTTAAAAATTACTGGGAATATGAAGTTACTAGTTCCTAGTAAGCTAGAAATAGGGAATATATTTAATAAACCAATGCTTCTGAAGTTCTTATAAATAATGCCACTTTAACAAGACATTTCCTTATGCTGGAGATTGAAAGGCACTTATCAGTGAAACATCAGTGCTTTGCCATTTTCATTGCTGTATCAACGGAAAACAAAATAAACCCTTTTCTGTTTTGACACAAATGTCATGCTTTTAGCCTGTAATGCAGTACACTGATCATCCTGGACTGAAAGCAGTTGGTGATAGCTTTATTTTCTGAAAAGATTCCCATTTTCTCCCCAGTCCACACTTCCACTTTGCAAGCAGTGATGCACCGAAGGTTCATTGGAAAGGAGTTTTCAAACTCTAGGAGGATGTTTCAAGTGAGAGAGAAGAGAGATCTTAGCCACTCTCCCTTGTCTGTTTGCTTTTGAGAGATGACACAGGAAATTCTATTTTGTGTCCCATCTCTGAAGCAGGAAAATGAAGCAGTTGAACCTGGGTACTCTGTATCCCATGTGAGTGCTGAGCAAGAAGGAATTAGGGCAGGGGGCTTAGGTGTCCCTGCTTTCTTGTGTGTTCTTGATCCCCTGTTGCCACCGCAAGAAGGTGCATGGAGTTGGCTCTGTTTAGCCCTCACTGCCCATTTAGTTTGTGTCTGTCTCTGCCCGTCGATGATTGTAGCCCTGTAAAGACTGGAGCTGAGCACTCCAGTTACACAAGCTGCAAAGCAGCACAGTGGCACTTGGATGGGATACAAGAGACTGAGGTGGAGGCTCCTGCTTGCACAGGTAACTGAGTGTATTAGTCTGAGCAAAGTGGCTCTGATGGTTTCCTGGTAAGCCAGGCTGCAGACAGGAGAGAGAGAGCCCTCAGTGGGAGCCTGAAGCCAGCATCCTAACCCTTAGGCTGTTTAGGTACTGCTGGTTCCCCATCTTCTAAGGTTAGTGTGATTTTTTCCTGACTTGGGATGGAGAAACATCTGAAACCTCAGTGTTTTCCGTAACAGAGAAAGGCATCCTGTCTGGTTCTATCTGTGACTTGTTGAGTGGCCTGCATTAGGTGAAGGCAAGCCAGTCTCTCCCCATGAATTGCAAAGGGCCTAAATCTGAGGCTCAGTCTGGTGAGTTGGACTCCAGATCTCAAGGCTGATGAGATGAATACTGCCTTCTGTGGTGCTGAGATCAGCACTGTGTCAGGGAAAGCTGCCTGCCTCATGAAGTTTTACTTAATGATTTTCTTTTGCAGTAGTAAGTTCACAGCTGGCTTTATCTGTTTTAATTTTTGAATCATTTTTTATGAACCTGCAGGCCCAAGGTGTGCTGAAGAACAAACACCAAAGCAAACACCCTTCTGGTGTGGATGCCAAGTTGTCACTTCTGATGTTTGGCAGTTAACAGGTGCCCAAAAAGTGACTTGCAAATGCTGAAGAGAAGAAACTTGTTTACAAGTTATTTGTCGGTTCTGTTCCTGCGTGTTGGGGAGGTGGGCGTTGTTATGGAAGATGGTGCAGACCTTGGCAGTAAGTGTGAAGGCTGTTTGATGGGAATGCTGCAGTGGAGCGGATTTGGCCTATGTATCAGCTATGCTTGTCTGCACTGAGATGTGACAGTCAGCTTTCGAAGACAGGCAGTACATCATCTTCTCCCCTGCCTTCCATCTTGATACTTTTTACTGTTGCATGCACCTGATAAAGGTTATTTCAGGTTGCAGTAGATATTGGGGCAAATTATTTAGATATTTAGTGGTGTGACAGCACAGCGTTGAGCAGTGCTGGCTTACAGCCACATTCCAGAGTGCAACCAGGACTGCTGGAGGGTTGTGCAGGACATTGTGTCAAGGAACAGACTGAATTAAGGTGGAAGGATTATTTTGTAAGTCATACCAGTTCCTGAATTCACTTCAGAGTCTTGTCCCACCAACAGTTGTTCCTGTTTCAAGGCCCAAATCATCTCCTTTTCACTTCCGAACACTCTACTTCATTAAAGCTGATGAGGAAATCTTATATTATGAAAGGTTTTTTTCTCTTTGTGCCAAGAAAGGTAAGTGTTGTAGCTGCCTTTGCAAATAATGATTTAAATTACCAAGCAAGAAATATGGGAATAAAATAAATTATTTTGTGTATTTACTAAAGAAAGTTTGGTTCATGTGGTGATATGTGTAGATGGAATAACTGTATTTTAGTAATGATCCATTTAAATTACATTTTTTATCATCTTAAAAAATGAATTAAATGGTCAAATACTGCATTACTTTTACTTGTAACTTACAGCAAGCTGTTTGGGCTGAAAATTGATTTAAAATAGACGTGCAAAATGACTTAATTTAAATTATAAAAAAGGAAATGAACTGCAGTGTTTGTTCTGAAGGTTCATTTTGTGGAAATGTTTCTTTTTTAAAAACAAATGAAGTGGATATTATTTTCAGATAGATTTTTAGTAAAATTAATTTACTCTTTTTTTCTCTTTCTTTTTTACTCTCAGTCACTATTCAAAGACACAAGAACAAAGTAGATGTTACTCAGCTCCAATCAGTTTCTTGCTGTTAGACAAAAGGAGATATTTTTACTAAGCAAAACTGGAAAAGTAAAAAAATTGTTCTTGCAGAAGCAAACAAAGCCTTCTAAGCTCTGGTTCCAGTGCACCAGCCAGTAATTCTTCAAATGTAGTATTTGACTCATTAAAGCTGTGCAGTAGTGATTTAAATGATGTTAATAGGTTGGCAAATATAGGCATCATTAGAAGGGTGCATAATCACATTTCAAAATTTGATTTTGTTTTACGCTTCAGAGCAAATGTTTTTAGCTTCAGAATGTTGTCATTCTCTTGAGAGAATGGTGTGCAGTCTCTGTAGGAGGAGGTGACATAACACTGAGTGAGGTGGGGAAGAAAGGACGTAACTTCGCTCTTTGTGAGAGGCTGCTTCCCGGATCGTCTCAAATCAGCAGCAGAAAAGGTGTTATTTTTTGGTGAATTGTGAATTTATGGTGAGGGGCAGGGTGTACACAGTCTCCCTCCAAACACTTGGATTACTAGTAATCAGCATGTTTCCCTCCATATGGAGGGAACAACTATACCACCATTATTCCTGAAGTTAAGAAGGTCTCGTCTCAGATACATTCATTATGTGCCCTGCTTTATCTTTTCTCTGCTCTGTGATCAGTATGCATTACATCTACTGCACCAGGATCCTATGTCCCCTCCCATGGGTAGGGGAAAAAATCCAAATCCTGGAATTCTATTCTGACAGATTTATTTTTACTTGCATTGTACATTTACAAAAAAGAGTCTTGTTCATCCTGACTGATTCCATGGAGAAATAGAAATCTATGAAAGGAAGACATATCCTGAGTATTTCAGGGAAACATTTTTTTATTTTTAAAAGCTGCTTAAAGCTGTCTTTTTTACTATTACTCATTGCAGCTTAGAAGTCTGAAGAGAATTTGGGAGATGGAACATTTTAAATATTCAGAACATCTCTGTTTCTTTGCTTAAGGTATGAGTGTCAGGATTTTTTTTCCCATCAAAACCGGGACCAGCACTGCTGTTTCTAAAATACATAGACTACTTTGGTGGTACACACACTTCAGTAGCCCTTGCAAGTTTGCTGCATTTTTTTGTGTGCGCAGTTAATCTTTAAAACCGGACATTTATCTCTATGATAATAAAAATTATGCCATCCTCTCCTTTCTTAAAGTGGCTTTTTAGTAGGTTGCTTTGTAAATGTCACAAACTCTGCAGTTGTTGCTAGGTAAATTTTTTCCCCTCCTTATCTCCAGTTTGTATAGCCTTTGGAAAAAATCGGTTGCTGGTCTTGAAATTCTCTGCTTCCCGTCACCCCTATTTTTGTTGTCCATTTATACAAACCATGACAAACTTGCAGTGACTCCTTGCGTATGTCGATGTTTTCCACTGCTGCCCTTTCTTGCCTTTGCACCCCTTGGCATGTAAAAATCAGGAGCAGTTATTTTAAGAAAATGTCTTTTGCGTTAGATTTTTTACTGTGTCTTCAGAGACCCTATTTACTCCCTAATGCCTTTCTTCACCCCCTGCTGAGAGTAGGTTGTAGTAGAACAAGTAACTGCACTTAGGGAATAAAGCAAACTTAATCTGGAAATGGCTTAAAATAGTCTTGTACACAAGTTCTGCATTTAATTTTTGTGTACTGTAGATGTTAAAGAACTGATCACTCTTTAAAGAAATTCACTATTTCTTCACAGCAGAAGTCAGAAATGTAGTGAGGATTTTGTGGATTGCATTGTTGTTTGCAGCTCATTGTTTATGGTTCACCTGTCGTCATTGTCCACATCCCCTGCACTCCTGAGTACAGAATGTGAAAGGGACACAGCAGTGGAGGGCAAATCCCAGAATCACTTGGCCAGGGCAAAGAGGATGGTGCCCTGTAGTGGCAAAGTCATCTCTCTGGTAAATACTTCCAGTGCACTCTCTTCTGCCTGTTTTGGTTTGGAGGTTTTTTGTTGTCCTTTCTGAAAGTAAAAGTATTTGTAAAGGGACACAATAGCCAAGGTCTTTCGCCTCTAGCAGTGGCTGGGTGCCAGGATGCTTAGCAGCAATGCTGAAGATATTCTTGATCCTTTTCCCCCCTCACTCGTTCTTGCCCCTCGCTTGTAGTGACGGAACAGTTTGTGAGATTATGCTTTGAACCAAATAAGTGAACCAATCGTGCCTAAAATGCAGGTTTGTTCTTTTTTTGGGTGTGTAAAATCTTAAAAAAAAGAAAGAAAAAAGCACACATTTTGTGGCTTCAGTGGGAAATGCTTCAAGGAGCTAAAGAGTTATCCTGTTACAGATTGAGGGGGATAAGAGGAGCTTAAACTTCTGCTGGAAAATTTGAACAATTTGTGAATGCACACCTATGTCACCACCGAACTCTTCATGACAGAGCCACTTACTTAAATCAACTACCTTTTGTTCTATGTCTTGAAGGTTTGTTAGCTTCAGAGCATTGAACTGCAGGCACAAGGTGTTCAGAAAATGTGGTGTTTAGAAGTGCACCTTACATAAAAACCACTGGTCTTGTCAAAACAGGGATTTATCTCTGGTCAAACTAAACAGGTGGGAAGTTGAAGGGGAAATTCTGTTTCAGGGAAGCTCTGTCTTGCTTGGTTCCTCCAGTTACAAGTGCTGTAGTCAGTAAGGCAGTCTGCAAGCACTCAAGTGAAACTCTCGACTGGTCTCCCGTCCTATAAATTCTTCCTGCTAATTCAGTGGAAATTCTTGCTGTTTGGTGTCTGTATACAGTAATTTAGATCTGTGCAGACTTGTTGTAAATAGAATGAGTTTTGGTTTAATGGTTGTGAGGGGGCACTGGAGGCATGGAGGTTCTGGAAAACCTGCTGCCAGAAATCCTTTTATTCCTTTTTCCCTAGAAAGTTGCATGGAGATTGGAGTTATTGCCAACTTCATCTACCTATGTATTTTTTTAAATAGCAGATGAATTTCCATAGTCACCTTCACACTTTTAAGTTTCAATACAGTTAAATGATGTTTATAGTAGCAAATGAGAAGTTACAAGTTGAGATTTTTTTGCTACTGCTGGCCAGAAATTTGTGAGTTGATTGTTGGTGATAAAGGTCACCAGTGAATGGTCACATCTTCACAAACACAGATACATAAATTATTTTAATGAATTTGGTCAAAATTGGTCAGAATGTAGGAGGCGCTTCCAGACCTGAGTGGATAATAGCTTCATGACCCGGTGCCATAGGACATGGAAAAACCTAGGTGGAAGGGCCTTGGTTCAGATCAGAGACATTAAAAGTTTAAACTGATTTCCTAAATCCCGTCTGTATGTTTGCTTCTCTCTTCATCCTCCCTCAGATTTCCCAAAGTCTTTCTTTTTATTCCAGCATAGAACAAAAATCCAGAAATACAATTTTTTTTTTTGAAAACGGGATTCTTTTTCACCAGCCTACCCTATTATTATTAACTATAATAGATACTTGAAAGGAAGCTCTATGAAATGGAGTAGACTGTGCCATCATTTTGAGATATTAGCATCTTTGTAATGCAGTTCAGATAATTAAAGAAAACTTGTCTGACATTTTCATATGTGTAGCAGCGACTGGGCAGAGGAGAGAGGCGATTGAAAAAAAGAGGTGAAAGCTTCCTGCAGTTTCCTACATGCTTGTGATGACTTTGAAGCATTCAACTCTCGATACTAAAATGGTTATTCTGAGGTTAACTGAGGTAATTGCCAAGAGATGTTTAGCAGGCCACATCACATTGTTTTAGCAAAGGAGGCAACTGCACAAGGCATTCTTCTGTTTGAATGCTAAATTAGTAGGGCCATTTTGGGGGCTAGAATTTGTCTTGGCTGGTGGTAGGTTACCTAGAAAACAAGGATTAAACTTGCCTCCAAAAATCCTAAATCAGGGGATGAGTTTATATTTTTATGAAGAGTGTTTAGCTTTGTGTTGTGCACATACTTACACATGCATTTATGCATGTCTGACTTTGGTGTCTGGAAAAAAAATCACAAGCGCCTTCTTTTTGTGGTGTCTTCACAACAGAGGAGATAGGGTCTCAAGCAAGTTAAGCTCAAACAAGGCTGAAAAAGAGACGGATCACATATCAGCATTTTTCTTGGAGATCTGCAGTTCAAAACGTGGTAAAGTCTTACCTGGCAGTTACTTCCAGAGTTTCTGGAAGTAACTTGCTGCATTATACATGCAACCTGGCATTGTAATCTCTGGCATGGTGGAATCTAAGTCTGACTGCATCTGGTCTAATGCACAGCTTGGTTTCGTAATATTTAGAACTTTTATTCATCTCTTTAATTACAGTCTTTAAATGAGAAAGGGAATATTGTTTCTAATATTATAGTAGTCTTGATATCTTCTGAGACTTAAGCTGCAAAGAATAAGTTTCAGTACTATTCAAAATAAATTAAACTGTTTTCACAGAGAGTTTGTAACTCCCAGCTACAAGAATTTTAGAGTCAAGGCTGCTTGCTCTGCAGTGCTTAATTTACTCCATTTTAGTCTTTTTTGGAGAGCCTTTGTGTACTGCCTGGTAGGGCTGTGGGTGATATCTTTGATAAACTATGCTGATGATAGTGTAAAATATTGTTAAAATTATTGTAAAAATAGAAACTTAGTACTGCATGTTCTTCTTGCTGTGACATTTTCATCATCCCTGCTTATCTTGCTGTCAGAAAAAGAAGTCTCTTTCTATAGTTAGCATAGGAAGGCGTATCTGGCCAAAAGAAGAGTAAGCTTATCTCTTATCTGCTGCCTCCATCATTGGCACAGTTGGGAGCAAAGGCCTGACTTCACAGTTCTGCTTGCGGGTGAAGGCTTGGGGCACTTCTGTAGTTTGACTTGCTCTGAGGTTTTTGATGCTCCTGGTGTAGGAGGTGAGCAGAATCAGGAGTATTTGTAGTGAAAGCAAAGGATGCCCAGAGTCATCAAAACTCTGCTGTGGTATTCCTGGGCTTCCCATTTCACTGCCACTGCTGCAACTTCAGAGGAGGATTTCCTCCTGAGGTCCATGCTCACACTGAGTCACATGGCTTCTAAAGCTGTTCATGCTGCTTTCACTCCACCTTTCAAATACAGAGCTTATTTCTGTAGCACTAAAGCCTTTGGGCCACAGCTGTCTTATTCCAGTGGCTTTCCAAGCCCCATGATCTGCCTAGTTACTAGGCTGTTTTCCTTCACTGGTCATAAGTCAACTAATTGCTGCTTTTGCCTGCTGTTGAGACAATCTCATGGACACAGTGACTAAGAAGAACAGTCAATACATTGGAATAGAGAGAGACTTCTTTACTGAACAGGCAAGAGTAGCAATAATACAGTAGGGAGTTGCAGTAGTGATGCTACTGGGGAAGCCAGTCTTTACAGGGGGAATATAGTGCTGTAAGTACCTTGATTTAGATATATCTAGCCTTAAGTTAAGTGCCCTGCCCTTGTAGCAATACTGGCATGTGTGTGGTGGTGGTTGTCTTTTTTTCTTCTCCTAATCTTACTGGCCTACTAGTGCACCAGGAGTAGAGACCCGGTGTTTTCTCTCAGCTGGACTTGGGAAGCAAACAGTTGGGCTAGCATATGTTGCACAAGGTACAGTGGTAGGGGGGTTGCATGTGTACCTGCTGCAAGATTGCCTCAAAAGCATCTTCCATCTGGAGAACTCCAAGAAATGTCCTTGCTTTGGAAGAGACTAGTCCAGAGTACTCTTCTGCATGCTTTTTGTTGGAGGGACTGGGGTAGGAGTTTGCTTCTGGCTGCCCCCCGGTTGGTTACACTGACTCTGCAGCGATGTGCAGAGATGCCTGGGCTGAGCTGTGCTGTTCCATGTGGATTTCCCAGCTCAGCTGGCATTCACCAGCAGTTTCCGAGCCCAACAGTTGGAACCTTGTTCACAGATACCATACTTGCTAAAACTTCCTCTGTATTAGAACAAAAAAATCTTTGTTCTCCCCTGCTTGCTTTTATAATTTTGCTTTCTTTTTCATGCTTATAACATCAGCAGTACTGTGAGGAAGAGGCATGTATGTGTATGCAGGCATATTTAGGTATAAACACACTAATTAAAATGTTGACAGTGCTGGTTATCAGTGCAGCACAACTAATGTAAACAATTCTACCTCCTTTTGTAAGACAGTGGAAATTCTTGAAGATGAGGTAAAGGTCAACCTAATTTTGTGGGTTTATATGACTGCATTTTTCTCTAAAATTTTTTTTTCTTCCTCACTGTGAGACTCCCATAAACTGAAGCTGTGTACAAAGCAAATTACATTGCAGATAGCACAGCAAAGGCTGTCAGCTGCACAGAAGGTGCCCAGGGTATGAATATTTTGATTTAGCTTTTCATTCCTATTGTCCTGTGGGTTGTTAGCAGCAGAGGTAAAACTTTTAGAATAAATTATAACTTTTAAATTGCTGCTCTTTAAGGGTCAAAAAATGGTCAAGATAGGTGTTATTGCTAATTATCTGTGGTGAGGACCACTGTGCTAAGTGGTATTCAAAGGTTTCCCTTAAACCAGAGGCTGTAAAATCAGGGAAATAGCACATTAATGGGAAAGGCAGGGTGTTAAGAAGTAGAGTGTGGATTGTTTGACTTTTTCATGTGTACTAGTGCATTTTTGTCAGATTTTTCTGAAGTCGTTGTAACTCACATGTGTTTCTTAACAGTGCAATTGCTGATACCCTTTGGTGAGGAGGTAGAGTGGACCCTGCAGAGCTCAAAGGGGAAGGGTAGAGCAGTTCCTGGTGCTTGTAAGTGTGCGATGGGGAACAGTGTGGAATACGAGTGAGAAGCCCTGGATGGGCAGGATAGTGCTGAAAAAGTGTCAGCCGACTTATGTGTAGTTTTTTTGAGAAGGAGGAAGAAGAGTGAGTAATAACCCTGATGGGAGAAAAAAACCACGAACCTGATGTGACAAAACAGAGAACCAGTGTAGAAGATTTTAGAAGACTGTGACGCTACATAAAATGAGGCAAAGAAAACCGAGGAAAGTACTTGCCTTCAAAGCAGAGATGACTGAGGGGAGTGAGATAGAGATAATGTTGATGTAGAGGAGGTTTCATCAGACTTGAACTTCTAATCTCAGGTGTTTTGTCCCCCATCAAGTACTGAAAGCTCCACTGAGCTTTTAAAAACAAAAGTTCTTTGTATGAATCTTCAAGTTTTGTGTGGATCAGGCTTTCCGCCTTTTTCTCTGCGATTAAGATTTGACATTTCCCCCCTCTCACATGAAAATCTGCTGTTACTTTTTGTTGACTAGAGGACTCATGCTGGGCCTTTAAGGAGAGTCAAATACTAGGAGGACTGGCTTTAATGAACTGACATTAGTCTGGATGTGGCCAAGAGAAGGCACTGTATGAGCCAAGGGATGTCAAAAATGTATTTCATTGGAGGAGAGTAATTTGTTTGGTATAGGCTGGGGTGATATTTTCAGAAGAAGTTCAAGACCCTCCAGAATGTTTTGCTCTCATCTTGGATGGGCTAGAGAAGAAAAGGTGACAGTGTTTGGGTACAAGTCAGTGTGAAGATCAGGTAGAAGGGAATGTTTGAGAGATGCTGAAATACTGCAGTGACAGGGTTGAGCAGATACGTAGAAATGACTCAGAGTTTGAGAAATTCCTAGGTCATGGGCCTGAAGGAATGGAGATGAAGAGCATTGTCTCTTTATAGACAAGGTCCTTTCAAAAAAGACTGTGGTTTGGATCAGAGCCAGAAGTTTGTCGTGCTAAGCTCTCCTTTCTTCTCTTTTGTAGCACGAGTGAAAGATAACAAGTCCCTTCTCAGTCCCAGTGAGTGTAAAAGAAATTCTGGCTTCAGACAGCATTTGCAGGTTTCTGTCAGTTCTTAAAAAAGGAGGAAAGAAAATCTAAATGTATAAGTTCTCACTGTCTGTCTGTAATGCTGCTTCCTTCCTTCTTTCTGGAAGGAAAGAGCCTAGCTAGATATGTGGATGATGAGAGTGAGAGAAAAAGTTTTGGATCACCCAGTAACAGTCATGCAGAGCCTTGCTGCCCTTGTCACCCCAGTTATTTCTGGGTGCCCTGTGGGGTACTCAGGAATTTCAGAACAGAGTGTCAGAGGAACCCAGGTTCTGATTGGGAGCTGCTCAGAATGAGCAAGGTGAGGAGCACTAGCCAGCATGCTTCTCTGCAATCCTGCTGCTGTTTTTAGATGAGACAGCTGAAATCAGGATTGCCAGGGAGACAGATAATGCCTGAGGCAAACGTCTGAGGATTTGCTGCAGCTGAAGAACTGTAAGTGTAAAAGTCTCCTTTTCAGAATCCACTGCCTGGGCCCAACCTCTTGTGGCAGGTGCCTCACAAGTCCTCTTCAGAGACTGGCAAAATTTATTTTTAAGATGCCACTGCTGAGTGCAGGACCTGTGTGTAGCTTAGAGCACTCATTGGAAGTGTGAGTTAATTTCTCCCGTCAGCCTGGGGATACAAGTCTGCATCTTCCAACTGTCCAAAAAGTTGCCCTTGGTGCTGGGCTGGGATGAGGAGCAGCATCATATTTGCCTGCAGCTCAGAGCTGAACCCCTTTTACAGCAGAGACCACGAGTTCTGGAGATGTGCAGAAGAGCAAATGAGGGGGAGAGTGTTGTGCTGTAGCCCAGCGGCTGAGACCCACAGCCAGCACAGAGATTTGCAGGTTGTGGCTCCTGCGTCTTCAAAGTAGGTACATTTTACAGGAAACAGACCATGGATAATAACCTGAAATAATTCCCAGCCATGTCTACATTTTGTAATTGTTCCAGGTTGGATATATTACTGTTATCAGGCTCTTTCACAGCATCTGAGCCCTCAGGTTTTGGATTGCAGTGTTGTTAAGGGAGGCGTTGGACATCTGACTGCTCGGGCTGGACTCCTTTGATCGTGTGGCAGGAACAGGTCAGGTGGGCAGACACTGCTCCACAGCCAGATGATGGAAATCGGATGTCCTTTGAACAGCACCACAGTCTCACAAAACATAAGAATTAGCTGTGTACCAAGGGGTAGGAGGATTAACTACACAGTCATCTGTTTAGAAAGGCACTCGGGTAGAGACTGCCTGGCATGCTCTTAGAAGGAGTTAGTGAGCACTGGTTTTCATTCAGGAGGTCAAGTGTTTAATTACAGGAGGCGGTTTGGGTGAGTGACTGTGATGTAATGGCGTTCATAAGGAGTGGAAGAGAGAGTAAAACCAGCAGCCTTCATAAGAAGAAGAGTTTATTTCCTTGTCAAAGCTATACAAAGGGATCAAATGCAAACTCTTCCACCTTGCAAAGACAGGCACTGGAAATTGCAAGCTTCTTCTTGACTTCAAAACTAGGAAGGAACC
The DNA here is from genome assembly GCA_013397845.1 of Melanocharis versteri. NCBI lineage: Eukaryota > Metazoa > Chordata > Aves > Passeriformes > Melanocharitidae > Melanocharis > Melanocharis versteri. The sequence goes on along the minus strand of VZTG01004890.1, from coordinate 224,542 downwards.
AACAAAAAAGGAGGAGCTGGGTCAAATGTCTGAGGACAAATGTAAGTGAATGTAATGCAAGGATGTAGGTACAGAATTAGAAAGGTCAAGGCACAAAATAAGATGCAACTAGTAAGAGAAATTGAGACTACAGTAAATAATTTTTAGGATGTCAAAGTCTTTGCTTCACTTTCCCAAAAGGAACTAGCATGGTAGCTGGCTTGGTATAAAATGTTTCTTGACTAAAAATAAGTAACTGTTTGGACCTCTGTGTCGTCCTCAAGTGAAAGTTGATACTGTGGACTCTTCTTTGTGTCACTTGGCATCTATCCCACACCAGAACCTTGAATTTACTACTTGCATTTTGGCCCGACTGGTAATAACCATTGTTATTTACAATGCCATCTCTGCCTGCTTTACATTTTTCATATCTGACATGCAAAGTGCCTCCCAGAGGAGGTCTTTTAATCTCGTCTTTCTTCACCTTCAAGCTGTGTAGAGTTTTCTCCAGTCAGTGCACAAAAAACCTACCGAGCTGCTCCTTCCCCCAGCATTAATAGGATTTTCTAACATAAATCTCTCATCTATCAATGGATTAACATGCTTAAAATGCAGCTCACTGAGTGGTTTAAAGAGCTCAGCCATGAGTAATAAAATACGGTACCTTTCACCGCAGTAATGCCGCTTCTGATCCACACAGGATGTCAGTGGCTCAGAGTCACTGCTTGAACTGCATCAGCTGAGTGTGGTCACAAACCCATGTCAGGGATTTCCCACTGGGCAGAATGAAGTGAGCTGTGCAGGCAGTGCCTTCCCATTTCAGGGAGTAGAAAGATAAGCATCCACATTTAACTTAGACAGTTTTTAAGACGTTTGCTAGAAATAAATGGTGGTACAGTGGGATTTCTTGTTTGGTCCTTTTAAAGAAAAGAGATGATGGGGGGGCAAAAGTCCCAATATCGTATTTATTATTAATATTTTTCTTCAAGCATGAATAATGTTTGCAATAATATTTATAACTTTGTTCAGTTCTCAGATGACATGGTGTGGGGCACTGATTGGTGTCCTCTGCCTATCTTCTTGGGATAGGACTGGTTTGCACACACATGAATTTTGTTCTGTTTTTAAAATGACTTCTTTTTTTTTAAGCATTTAAAGATTTTTTTTTTTGCATATACCTGTCACTGTATTCAGCAGAATCAACATCTTTTTCTTGAAAGAAATATCACTCCGATTACAGAACTAATGTGTTTGGACCCCCTTGAGAAGGGAGCCACTTGGAAAAATGAGTCACAGTTTATTTCCAGACCTTGAAGTGATGGGTATGTGATTTTTTCCCTCTGAATTTTTGAAACCATTTGTCAAAGAAAATAAACTTTAGCCTTGGTTAAAAAGAAGCAATCATGTGGCAAAACATTTTAGCAGTTCAAATAAGGGCTAGAGAAACTGCAACCCTTATGGAAAGTCAGGAATGCCATTCTCTACCTTTTTTTTTTTTGGTAATGCGGAGTGTGGTGATCTGTAATGTCCTGAAATAGACTTCTGCATCTGGAGAATACATCTGTTAAGCAGAGCCATTAGTGATTATATACTGGGTTGTTTTTACAATCACTCAGACGTTTTTCTGCAAAACTATTACCAAGGTTATGATTGCTCTTATCTCTTTTGTCTTCTCTTCCCTTCTTTCTTGACTACATTACCAAGCAAAATTTATAGCAGAAAGTAGAACGTATGAACTACTACAGTGAAATGGAGATTATCTAGCATATTGATAGTTTTGAGCAAAAGAGAATCTCTTTGCTAGTAATTAGTTCTCCAGCTTCAGTGGAAGTCCAGTTTCACACAGTGTTTTTCTCATCTATGCTCAAGTGTTTGGATGGATCCACAGATTTTGTAGCTTGCATCACGATAGCTGTGGGAATATTGACTTTTTTGGTTTCATGAACTTCCTAGACTTCTGCTCCTTCCATGTAGTTTTAGTTCTTTGATTTCCATTATGAAAATGAACTGGGGAAATTAGGATTTGGTGTCCAGGGATAGGTATTTTAAAAAGGATCCTTGAGCATGTGGAGGATGCAGGAGGAAAAATACAGTGTATGCAGGGCAGATGTGACAGCTGGTAGGAAGGTTTAATGAGTGAAGGGCCAGGGGCTCTTCATCTCCAAAAAGGAAAGCCTTCACAAAGTTCCAGAAATGCACAAGGCTCACGTGGTTTGGGCTGTGCCAGCACTGGGTCTAACTTCTATTTAGTCTTGTGTCCCTGAATTCTGAGGCTGAGGAGCCACTACCATAAAATACTGAAAGTCAACATTTACACTGACAGTGGTTTTGCCCCGGGTAATTTCATTCAGTTCTGGTAATGGCTGACAATGCTGCAGGTAGCGTATGGCTGCTGGCCAGTTGTGCCTTCCTTTTTGGGTGGAGAAATAAAATGATTCAGCTGGGTGCAGTCAGGAGGTGTCCTGAGGTGTGGGTTTGCCAAGTACTAAAAAGAGAATAGGGTGTCCGAGGGCCAGACTGATACTGATATGAAGGTATGAAGAGATGCAGAAAATAAAACTATTACTTGGCATGTATATGTACCCTTGGGCAGCTAAGTGCCTGTATTCCAATCTCACTGAATTGCTGTTAGTGTTAGTCAGTGGAGGTCGATGTCTTCCTTGCTTGAGTTAGCAGTGGGACTGTTTCTGCAGCTTTCTCTACTACTTCTGAAGCGGCAGCAACAGAAATCTTCTAGTGATGTGCTGTGTGTTGCACGGCTTTGGTTAAAAATTAAGTTGTTATTTTGCTATACAGTCAGTCGCTATAGGGTTGTGTATTTTATTATTCATCAATAAGACAGCTACATATCTTCCAGTGATACACTGTTAATGTGCCAAGCAAATGCCATGGTTGGTTCCTTCCTTCTCTCCCTCAAGGGGGATATCGTGTTTTGTGGCTGAGCGTTTTGTTGTGACGGATGCAGAAATGGGTGTTCACTCTGCACTCCTTGGTGCTGGCAAAGGCAAGAGCAAAGCACATTTTGTCCTTGGAGTGAAAGCGGTGATGTCTGTGGAAGGCTTTTTTCCAGGGAGAATCTTGCCTCAGTCTTGTACCTGTCTCAGTAAAACTGTAGCAGCTGCACTGGCATCTTGCCCTTCACCACAGGCAGCTGCACTGCACCAGGGAACAGAGCTGTGGACTTCAGGTGACATTCTAAGCAGCTTGGATTGAGGCACTTGGAAGGCAGAGATAATGACTTAAGAGAAATAATGCTTGCACTGCGGTGCTTGGGGCCTTTTGTTAGTATTCGATGGTTTTTGTGAAACATTTCCTATGCCAGCTCCACTAGAGCAATATCCAGAGTCCTTCATGTTTGATATAGGAAGGTATTTTTGAAATGCTTTCTTTTAAAGAGTTATTTTTGTAAATACTTTGTTGGCTTGCAAGCTTTTGTTTTATTGTTTCTTTATCGAACACCCCCAAAAAATGTTTTTGAAATCAAGGCTGTTATACTTTATTTTTCTTGTTGTTTTTGTGGGAACTTTTTGGGGGGAGTGGGGTGGTTGCGAGAGTGTTTGGTTGTTTTGTTTTTTTTTTTAATCCTATCCCTCATTTTCTACTATCCCCTACCACCAAAGACTGTGGCTCCCTCATGCTTCCCAGTTCTCAATTCCACCCTGATTAACTTTGAGTTGGTTGGGAAAACATATTTGATTCTTTTTGCATTCCTGTTCTGTTGCAGATTTTGACTTGAACTATTTTTGGCATTGGAGCAAGTTTACAGACTACGTGCAGTGCGTCCTCACGTTCACTGGTGTGACTGGTTACATCACTTACCTGTGGCTGGACTCCTCGCTCTTTGTGGAGACGCTGGGCTTCCTTGCTGTGTTCACCGAGGCCATGCTGGGCGTGCCCCAGCTGTACCGCAACTACCAGAACAGGTCGACAGAAGGAATGAGGTACGGTGCTTGTCCTGCGTCAAACACGTGCCTTTGCCTTCGTGTGGGTTGTCTGTGCAGTGTGGGAATGCTTTTCCAGGAAGGGCAATGTCATCTCTACAATTTTTTGCTTGAAAACACAGCAGCAGTCAGAGTAGACTGTCTGTCAGTAGGAGCTAGTGCAGCACTGCTGAAGGCAGTGGGAGTTCCATGACACCTCTGAAGTCTGACCAGTTATCCAAGTCCAGCTGGGCAGTTCCAAGGTGAAACATGTTCTAGTGAAATAAACATGTGAAACCACTGTTGTTGCAATTAGCAACATGTTGCAGTTCAACTCGAGCTGTGCTACACTGGTAATTAGAAATGGTCTAAAGAGATCTTGCATATCAAAAGTAATAAAGAGGATGAAAGTATTTTGAGATTGTGGCCTATAACTATCAATGTAACTCACATAATTAGCTTTTTCTCACATATCTACTTATCACTTCTTCATAATCCATTATTACATTTGTAGCAAATGACAGCAGTATTTATTTTGAAACTGACATTTATGAAAGCTCCGATGCAACTTTTACAGTCATGACTAGGAAACCCTCTGTAAAAAAGTGTGGGACAGAAAACTTTAATCTTGTGCCTACTCTTGAGTCATTAAATCAGGTTATCTTTTCACACTGTGTATTGGATAATTCAAATGGTAACACTAAAATTACAAAGGCAACTTGTGAAGCTTTTTGAGAGAGGAAACCTTCACTGTGGTGCATCAGTGCACTGTCTGTAGAAACAATACAGCAGTAAATTCAGTTTGCAGAGTGCTGTGATCATTTGTGACTCTGTCTCCTCTTTCATTGTTTCATTATGACTTCTCTGCATTGCTTTTAAAATTTGCTGGGATAATTTTTACTTTGGTCAAAACAAATAACTATGCCCCAAACCAAAGCAATTCTGTCCTCTGTTCACATTGTTCCCTTTACTTGTTTGGCGTGAGCATGTTTATACTAGCTACTCTTGAGATATTTTCTAACTTGAAATGTTGAAATGTTCAGAAATTTGCTTTGATGCTTCAGGCATTTTTCTGATTGGGAGCCCCTTTGGTACAGAATGAGTCAGGATTTGATTCCAAAATATTGGGGTATTTTTCACGCACCCACTGTCTTGGAAAATTCTGTACCTGTGACGTCCAGAAGGCAGCTTATCTACTATATCTTTTTTATGCTCTGGTTTGACTTTTCCTTTTCTATTTTTCATCTGTGAATCATAATGCCATATTAATGATGGCCACTGCCAGCTAATGTTTTGCTTTTCCTTAACTCCTTCCTGGGGATGTGAGTCTCGGTTTTCCTATTTCTTGTATGTGCTATTAGCAAAAGGATTTAAAAAAACCTCTTTGTTCTTTGTAAACTGCTATGCATAGAATTGCAGAATTCTCATGTAAGACTGCTTGGCAAAAGCGTGCTGTGTTTAGTCAAGAGAAAATAGCATAAAAGCTCATGTTTCCTTGCCATGGAACAGAACCAGGTCAAGCATAGCCATGCTCCTTATCACTTGTGCCCACGGTTCTGGAATGCATTCCCCTCTCTGGTTCCACTCTCGAAGCAGTACTTGGTGTGGCACTGGACACTGATGGGTCTGGGGACTGACGAGGTAATGCACAACTTCGTGCTGCTGTACTGCAGTGGGAGGATATTCATGCACATGTTGGTGCTCTTTCTTTTTTCCAGGTTAAATTGCAGTTTTATATATGTTCCAGGTATCACAGGCACTTTGTAGTACCATGCAATCCTAAATTGACTGAATGTTCTCTAAGCATTACTGGGCTGTTCCTCCTGTGAGAGTGAGTGACTTCTGCCAGTGTATTGCCTTCTGCTGAAGGAGCTGTTGGAAATATTTCTTCTGAACTTCCCTTCCTGTGCCCACTTCTCTAAAAGCATATCAAGAAGAAACCCCAATCACAGAAACACTGAAGGGAGCATGTAACAGTGCAGCCAGTCTACTTGCATGGGTATTTACCAGGTGGGGGCTGGCTGATGCCCAGGTTAGCTGATGCCCACTGCTCTGTGCAGTTATTTACAGCTCAAGGCAGCGATAACCACGTGTGTGGATGGTTACACTGTCGGAAGCAATTGTACTGAGGATCTGGGCCAAAATGGCTGGCTGCCAGCCATGCTCTTAGCAAGCCTCAGTGGCAAAGAAAAAGAGATGGGTTTCAAGTGTCTCTGTGACTTTTAACTTAGTGGGGAGGGCAGTGAGTATTAAGCTGTTCTATATAGTGACCTTTAGGTCAATCATTACATCCTGGTTGGAGGTGGTAACTTCTCAAACCACGGTAATTCTGTCACCCAGTGCAGGACTGCAGTCTGTGTCCCTGATAAAGATCACAGCCTTTACTACTGCCAGAGAAGTGGTTGTTTACAGGTCCTCATGGCTTGGCTGAGAAAAGCTGTAACATGCATCTGTCTCTGAACTGCGACAGAGCAGCTGATACATTAAGTCTCTTTAGCAAACAAGTCCTTTCATAAAGGTTAACTGTTGAAAAAGAAATGGACAATGAGGTTGCAGTATGTGGCCCCATCTGATCAGGGTATCCTGCCAGACTCCTCTGGTACTCCTGTTTCTGAAAAAGGCCACACTACCCACAACTCTTTCCCCACAGTAAGTGAGAAGTTTAGGAAATCTCATACCTAAGGTAGCAGTCATTTCCTGATAAACAAGCTTGGAGACCAGGGGCCGTGAGAGAGGTAAATGGGAGAGGTGGCTGCAGTGGCAGGCAGGATACCGTTTAGGAGTCTGTTGTGGAAAGGATCCTATCATCTCACCTCCGTGTTTCCATCTGCTACTGCCTGAAAAGTCCCCTACTGAAAATGTCCTCTGTGTCTGAGGTAAATGTCCAGAGGGCATCTGCAGCTTAGTCAGTTATGTTTATTGTAATGGAGCTCGTCTGGAGTGAAGGAATCACAGTTATGTGCTTTGTAGTGCTCCTGAGAATGAGTCTGCTGGTTCTTTGATATCTCTGTTCTGCTGGATAGGGCTCCTCACATATTATTTTTAAGTTTTCATTTTTCCCTTCTTCTCTCATTTTCCTTCTTTTTGTAGGATTATTACTACTAGGTCCTGTAGCTTCGTCCTCTGTTCTGACAGAGACCAAAGGAGAAGTTGGGAAGAAATGGAAACAATAAAAATAGAAAGGAGATGCATGCTGAGTAACAGCTTTTGTGGAGTGAATATAGTGTAATGTGTCCTGGTGGGCTGATGATTGATGGGTGGAAATTTTTTATGGTTAGGTAAACAACTAAGCTAGTCAAAGGAACAGAAATTTTCATCACGTTCTCTTTGACAATTAACCTGATTACTTTTGGAATGAGGACTTTATGGAAACTTGAAACTCTGTTTAAGTGTTTGAGTACTTTTGAATGGTTGCAAACCTAAATAGTACAGTAATAGTTACATAAATTATGGTACTAAACTTGACAGAAGTGCTTTGAAATTAATTGTGTTAATACCTATCAAAGAAATAATCACTCAATCTCCATTGTTTTAAAGAACTAAACTAGTTCTGTCAGGTCACCTAGGAAAAGAGTAATTAATTATTGAGGTGGATTAGAATTGTAAGTGATTATGTTAGAAAAAGGTCAAAAGTGCCTCAAAGTTAAAGAGCTTTAGAGTATTTGTGAAAAAAGGCACTATGACATTAAAAGGTTGTTCATCACTTGTAAATTTTCTTTATATTATGTGTTAAAATATTTAAAGATTTGACATCCAGAACACCACCCCTCTATCACCTTTTACGAGTCAGAGTTGCGGAATGCTACAGTTGGGATCTGATGTCCTTGTATTATTAACTGCTTTTGTTTCGTGACAAAAACCATACAGACAGGAACTTACTCCATCATTTATCTTTGTGTCCCCCCTCCTTCTAGGATAGTTGCCTCCCAGTCACTTTCTCTTTCTAGTAAACTGCATTTGTGAGAAAAGGTGGTGTTCAACAGGAGGCAGTGGAAAGGACAGGAAGGTTTGCTCTGAATCTGGCACCAGCACTGCTGCACGCAGAGGTCAGTGCATTGGGAGAATCACATCCTTGTGTGGACAGCAGCTTTTGTGGAGTTCCTGTAGGGGGGCAGTGTGTGCTTTCGTGCAGGTGGGGAGAGCCTCTGAGGCAGGCACTGCTGTTACTATGCCCTCCTCATAATCCCATCTGACCTCCCTCCGCTAAAGGAGGATGGAGGGTGTTCCTCTGTAAGGTCTGTGACCGAGTTGTAGGTGTGTGGTCCTACCCAAGGACCATGGTAACCTTGGGACTGCATGAGAGTCAGTTTGCTCCAGGACAGTATTGCATTCCTGTCTGCTGTGCTACCCTGCTCCAGAAAAAAATAACTGCCCTTCATTGACAGTTTTTTGCAAAAGCTTCTCAAAATCACCTGGCAGTAACCCTTTTTGGCTGCCAGCTGCTGCTCCAACCCCATGGAGAAGTTTCTTTTCAGTCAGAGCTGCTGCATGGCACAATCTTCCCAGGTCCAAAAAAGAGGTCTGGCAGTAGGACAGAGCTGGGCTGCGTATCTTGAAATCTCAGAAGCCACAGACCATTGGATACCCAAATGTGCCCATCAGTTGTTAGCTTGGAAATGTGGGTTCAATAAAGCAAGGTCTTTTTTCAGCACTAGCTGAGGTCCTGATACGCACTGTTGTCTCTTCCCTGGCTGCACCCCAGGCACTGGATGGCTCTTGCTGTGTCTGCCTCAGGGCTGCACGTGCAGCTGCAGGGTCAGAAGGACACAACCAGGGAAAATCTGTGTTGTCCCTCCATAAGCAGTTTCCCAGGTATCTCTTCTTGCTCATGGACAGCTTTCAGCCTGCTTGGAAGGAACCTCCTTTCTGCAGGACTTGGACTGTTGCGTTTGGCTGACATTGGGTCAGGGGCTCAGAATTTCACTGCCTGGAGACAGCCAACGCAATCAGTGACTCTGCTTATCTGTTGATAGGAGACTGTCTTGAGAAATCGAGCCTGAAAAGGCTAGATGAGGATTATCTCAGGGTTTCATTCAGTCAGGTTATTGTGCTATGAAAGAAAATATTAATTTAGTCCCTCCTGTGGCAGTGCTGGGTCAGTCACAGTGATTATCCTGTTTTAAAAAGCACAGCTTACTGAAGGAGAAACAATTGGCATTTATTGTCTCAGAAGTGCTGGAGTCATGAGCTGCAAATTATAAGAAGCTTTTTCATTCAGGAATGTTTTATAAGGTGTGCTGCAGCTGTGAGCGAGTTATGAGCGAGTGTTTTTCTGAAATGAACCCAGTGAAATGAGTGTGGTGTAAAGAGGTATGAAAGAAATAAATTATATTAAATTATTCTAATATGTATATATATTTATTATATTTTATTTACTTTTTTCCTCTATAGATAATATTAAAATACTAGAAGACTGTATTTCTCAGAGAGATAAAATTTTCTTGTTGAGTGCTTTTATTGAATACTGCTCTATAGCTTTTTCCTTTATGAGATGTGCAGCTCTTTATATCATTTATCAGGAGAAACTTTGGACTTCTGAGAACACTGTTTTTCCCAGAGACAAATCCTGGGTTTATTCAAACGCTGCGAAGATTAATGAAAGCTGCTGTATTTTTTCTGCCTGTATTGTATTAACCAGGTGCTGTGATGGACAGATGTAGAAGGCTTTATTCAGGACTGGCTAATCAATGTCTGGCCACCTCCTTTAGTGAGATTTTAGATTTAAGGAGATTGGGCAAGTGCTCTAAAAATGCCACTGCTGTGGTTTCTTGGGATTTTTTAGCCTGAGGGAATTTTTTATTTGTGAATAAGTAAAACAGCTTCAGTGAATTACTTCCTTTGGAGTAACTTTTGAGTTACTTCCTTTATGCTATTTAAAAGAAAACAAAACCCTGTGCTAGAAGGGAGGTAGCAAGAGTTGTGGATGTTTCTGCTCAGGCACCAACTATGTATTAGCTTCTTAAGCATAAATTTAGTTCCATTAAAAAGAAAGGCAATTCACGTCTGTCATGGCAACTTTGTTACATATCTGCTTTTTTGGGGAGGCTCAGTAAAGGAGTAAGAGAAATTAACTGGGAAAGAACTTAAAAAGTGCTAAAAAGAAGGGAAGTTAAAAAGAGAATGATGCAGGCAATGGCAATATTGAATGTTACGGGTTTTTTCTCTTCCGCTCTTGTTTCTCACTGTCAGAAGTTGCATGTATGAGAGCGAAATCAAAAAAGTAGGAGTAGGGATAATGGATGCCTATGTGAAAGATTTCCTTTTCTGAGTATGCCACATACACAAAGCAGACACTGGCCAGTACAGTGGACACCTGAGTTAGGAGTAAATTGTGTCCAGTCCAGAACTAACACCAAGGAAGATGCTGAACAGGGAGAGAACTGTTTCCCTCAGGCTTTGGCATTGTACCCTCCAGGTGCTGATTAAGGAGTGTCTTCTGTGATTCTTAAAATAGCAGCTGCTTTATGTATTAACCAGCCAAACAGAGAACGTGGAAGAGGGCTGTGGGAGGTGAGGGCCATTTAGTTCAAAACAAACAAACAAAAACCCCCCAATATAGCTTTGTGGATTCAAATCATCTGACCCAACTAAGAAGCAGCTTTTCATTGCATAAAGCATTGTGCAGACAATCATAGGGACTAAGTTATGAAAGCGAAAGTAGTTCTCAAGGGACTAGTTAGGACCTAAAAGTTAAATCTGGGCCCCTGGCAAATAGAGAAATCAAGGTCTTGAGCATGAGCCAGAACTACATTGGGTAAATGTAAAATTATTAGCTCTACTTAAAAGTGGTTTGTACTTAAGGTTGTATAGCCCATTCCTTAGTTTCATTGCCTTTCCTATTGCACTAAGTTAATCAGAACTGTCACTGTGCTTACAAATTACCTATTTTAAACTATACGTATCATTTACTGTTGTTCTGTGATTGTATTCTTTTGTCTTCCTAAATGCTTTTCCTTACTCAGATCCTTAGCTTTCTTTGTGGGTCTGCAAAAATTGTTGTCATTGCTTCTGCAGCTCCAGCCAGCATTCATAGTTTTCTGGCGAAGTTTTACTTGTTTGATTGTTTTGCTTTGCTGACATTACCTCTTCTGCTCCTGGCACTGATCAACTGGTTGCTATTGTCCTTTATTGTGGCTTTTATGTAAAATATTCCAAGGTTTTTCATTTCTGGATTTAGATACACATCCAAGTTGGCATAGTAGTCAGTGAACAATTTTCATGACTGGATGGACGAGGTTTTTGTACAACTGTAAGGCTTACTACAAATAGCTTGTCTTCTCTCTTAACCTTTTCATTTGTGGTTCTAATAGGCAACAGGAACATCAGATTCCCTTCCTGAATCTGTCTGTTTTAAGGCTAAGAGATTGAAGAAAGTCATCTGTAGTCCTCAGAAGATTTCTAATTTCTTCTTGCTTGGAAGTGTTGCTACATCAGGGAAATTAAGAGGCTTGGTCTCAGTGCACTCAGGATGAGGGCAGAGTCCTGTCAGCATCTGAACAGATGTTGTTCTGATCCTAGGAATTAAGTGGGTTCTCTCCTATTCTCCAGACCCTCTTTTCACTTGGGGCAGACCTGTGACCGATGCCCTGGGTTCAAGGGCCTGCACTTTCTGCTCGACTCCCTGCAGATCCATGGCCTCTGGGTTGCTGTGCTGGGTCAGCACTGCAGTCACCTCTGTGCTCGCCTGCTGTGTCTCCCCAGAGCTGTTCTCTCAAGACCTGCAGCAGCACAGTACGAGGCTCCAAAGACAGTTCTTTGTGCCCTGTGCACTGAACACATCTGAGAATTTCAGGGAGTGAAGGAAGAGGCAGGTGGAAAAATCCAGGAGGGAGACCTTCCTTCTCTCAGCCTCCCAGCACTTCTGACAGTGTGAGCAGCAGTATCCACTTCCTTTAAGCATCTCTAAGGTTGTAGCACAGTGTGGATTGCTAAAGCTCTTGCACGTATTGAACCTCTTCCTCGTTTCTCTTCCCCTGGCACCTCATCCCCTCAGTTCAAAAAGTACATTCAAAGCAAATGACTTCAAACCAAAAGCATTCATCTTTTACAAACAGTTCAAGGCTTCTGTACAGTAATAGGAATTAAGCTCTGCTGGCGTGTTTAATGAGTGCTCTCTCGGTTGGTGCTTTTCTCTGTGCCCTGAAAATTTGAATTACAAGAGAAAATTTGTTGTACTTCCGTTACAAAACCATTCCGTTAAGTTTAGGTGCTCCATCTTCCTCTGGCAAGGAAGTGTCATGCAAGGTATTTTGCATAGTTAAGGTCAGGTCAAGGCACAAAAGGTGGGAATTGAACCTGTCATGAAGACACCTGAGAGATGAAAGTTTTCTAAAAATGTTGTCTTCCTGTTACCAAACAAATTTGGGAACAAAAGTGCCTCAGTTCTTGACATTCCAGCACGTGTATTGTTTTGTCAGAGTTCACCACAGCCAGCTGTGTAAGTGGGTTAAGTTACCTGCTTATGTGGTTGCAGAGCTGTCTCCCTCAGTGCAGTAGGACTGAGTGGGATTAGAAATATGGAATGGAAGTAAACTGAAATTTGAGTTAGAAGAAATGTAGGTTGAGATGCAAGGATGCAAACAGCTATAATGGTAGTACTGACTGTGATGAAGATCTGTAAAGTCAGCAGAGTGGTGAGTAATTTAAGTACTTAGTAGATGAACCAGAACAGCAGAAAAAAGAGATCAAAGAACCTTAGCTCAGGAAGTGACTCTGCAGGGTGTTACGATCCGGTTTAAACCTAGAAAAGCAAAGAAATCTAAGTCTCTGAGTATAAACCGGAAAGAACTGAGAAGGTTCAAAATATACCCAAAAATGAGATTAAAACCAAACGAGGACAGATGTTGGTGCCAAAAAATTGATACATTTTTATTTAATAGTAAAAGAGGCAAAGAGAAATAAAGAGAAAAGAAAGAAAGAGAGAAAGAAGTGTGTTTGGGGGATAGGGGACAGGGAGTGACAGGGGTTAGCTGGAAGCATATCACCCGTCCGAGGGTCCCAACAATGTCTCGTTGCTCCCCTCCATCTGGTCTTCTTGGTGGTGAGGGTCCCCTGCTGCTGCTGCCGTGCAGCGCCACACCACCACACACCACCACACGCTGAAGAGTATAAAATCCCGTGGGTTAATACATGCTTTGGGCCAGGTGGAAACGCCCATGTGCCTCCCTTGCACGGGGCCAGTTTGACACTGTCCCTTGCAACACTGAGGGTCTGTTGCATCAAACTGCAGTGCTCTGGTGCAGGGTCTGGGGATCCCTTTGGGGGGTGCCTTTGATGGGCCATGTCACCCCCTGTGTCCTTCATGTGGATGTGGCTTCTCCATGTGTGAGGGGCCCCTCAGTTGGGCTCCTCTGCACAGAGGAGGATGGTTGTTCACTGCCTCTCACCAGAGGCTTTTTTTCCCAACACACACCCAAAGCCTCTCTCCCTCCACCCTTTGGTGCAAGGGTCTGTTTGAGCCTGGCTGCTGATAGCCCTGGGGCTGCACCCTGGAGGTGTTAAACTTGTTCTTTGGGAATGTCCCCAGCCCTGAGTGGTTACTTTATTTGTCTTCATCAGCGAAGGTGTAGGGCCTCTTGGAGCCCCACTCAAGGTGTGGTGGTCTCTGCAGCTTTTGTGACACAGTTCTGCTATAATAGGCATTAGTCTTTCATGAAAATGTTTAAGTCATAAACTATAATACTTCAGTCTCTAACACGGGGTGGCCCAGAAAGACTACTAAGAAGAATTGGGTAGAGAATGGGAGTCGGGCAGATCTGAGTGGGTCGACTTCAGAGATTTTCTGTTTCAGCTTTGACCTGTAATGGTGCATTTGGTCCCCTGCTCCAACAGGGGACAAGCGAACAGAAGAGTGGGGAGTGCAGAGACTGACATACTGAATGATGTGCCCAAAAACTGAGACAGGGGAGGAAGTGCTTATAGTATTCTTGCATGGAATGAAAAAATCTTGGTATCAGAAAAACTTGTTTCAACAAGGCTGAAAGGTAGGGTTTTAATTTGTTCTGGAGAGGATGACTAGGAATGATATATGTCTACATCACATAAGGGAATTACATGCCAAGCCAGATGTCCTGGCATTGTCAGGCAAGCTTTCAGAGTAGTTGTGGAAGCCTTGTCCTGTCAGATACTAAGTCTTGTATTAGAGAATTTCCTAAAACAGGATTCATAGTGTACAAGGCAGCAGATGGCAAGAGTTTGGGAATGAAGATAGGCTAGGGGATGTCTGTCCTTGTTGAACTGCAGAGACCCTAATTGGGCTGAAATTCAAAGGTTTCATGCTACTGTGTGTGGGATGTGATCATGATGCTTTTATTTCTGCCCTACAGCATTCAGTTGTGCCTACAGCAGGGCTTCAAAGCTCTGCAGTCACTGTGGGTCAGTGGCAATGCTGCATGTGGGAAGTGGCTCAGAAAGGGTTGGTTCGTGGTGGCACCTGCTGGCAAAGCACAGCCTTCCCACTGGGCTTTGCTTTGAGAAGCAGCACGCAGGTGTATGGTGTGTCACTGTCACCAGTAACTTCACTTCTGCACACAGTGGAAGGAAAGGGAGAAACCTGGCATTTCAGATGAAGAATTAGGTGGTGACATACCTTCATATAGCACTTGCAAGGGGTTATTTCATAGAATCAATAAAGTTGGAAGAAACCTCTAAGATTACTGAGTCCAACCATTGACCTAACAATACCAGGTCTGCCATTATTTCCTTATAGTTCTAAGGTGTTTTGGAGGAGGACGCAGGCTTTGTTCTTGCAAGTGTCTGTAACTTCTTTCCAGACAGTAATCTGGACTTTGTCCCTGAGTGATCGCTCTTCTTTTACCCACTAATGTGTTTGGGGTTTTCATTTCCCCAGTGTTTTCCTAGAATGTGAGAAGCATTTTTACTAACTGAAGGATGTGATTATTCATTAAAAGTAATGACTGCAACATCATTAGATTTTGTCCTCGTGGCTGCTGGCTTTGAAGACAACCGAACTCCAGTCATCTAGAACAAGGAAAGCACTAGAGCTGGGACTGTTACCTTGTGTTTGTTGACCAAAGAGGTAATCGCAGTTATTGAAGTGGAATACTAGAAGTGTGCTCAGGCTATGTACTCGTTACCATACGAAGATTAAGGGAAAATGTGCTCAAATTACCTCAGGATAGTTTGGATAAAGAGTCTGATGTTTGGATAAAGAGTTTGGAGTTTGGATAGAGAGTTTGGATAAAGAGTCTTGGTTGTCTAGGGCAGGAAGAAAGGAACATTTAAAAGCATTGCTTTGAGCCTTGGGATACACAGCTTTGCTGAAGCAAATCTCCATTCCCTCATGTCTTTTTATTGCCTTTCAAATCGATTTCTCCCAAGTTATTTAGAACTAGAGCAGGAAATAAACTGAGTGGTGTTGCACAGGGACCTTATGTTGCCACCTCTTGGCATTGGCCTTGCAGGACGTAGCAGTGATGTCCCTCCTGGCAGTGGGCAGGCTGCAACAACTAGGATGTGGCAGGCCAAACTCACCCTGCAGGGAAGTGAGCCATGGGAAGGAATGATGCTTCCTGGGGTTTGTTTCCCTGTGCCCTTGCATGGCAGTGACTCTTTTTATCGCCCACCTTTCAGTGCATAATGTGGGGCCCCAGGGTGGGCTGTGCCAAGTGGCTGGAGAGAAGATGGGCAGTAGGAGAGCATCTAGAGCAGCATGAGCCAGCAGCTGTGCCTGCAGCTCCGCCAATTGCAACTCCATGAGTGGGAGGTGAGAGACAGGGAAGCAGGGACAGATCTTCAAGAACAACTTCACGAGTGAGATGTTGAAGGATGGTGTAATTTAGGTGTGCTCTGCACCATTCTCATTACGTTGACAGTACCGTGTGTGTCGGCAGCTGACTGCAGTTATTGTGAGAGGTGCAGGACGTGATTTTCTGCCCTGGCACCAGAGGAAATCTGCTCCCTGCCATAGCAGCAGGTCTCAAGCTTCCCAATTCACCAGCAGCAGAAGCAGAGCCTGTCTGAGCTGTGTTCATACCACATGTCTAAGCAGACCTGAGCTTTGCAGTCTGGCTGGCATCCGTGTCTCCTGCAGGAAGGGCATTGGTGTGAATTGTGGCTCAAATCTCTCCTCTCATCCACAGAAGAGATTTATTTTCACACCTGCTTCACAGAACTTGGGGTTTTTTGTGCTGTTTAGGACCGGCTGTCTTTCTTTCTGCAGCACAAGTTGTAGAGTACTAGAAGTACTTTGTAGCTGTTAAGAGTTACCAGTTTCTGGATCCCTACAGACTAAACTTCAGGTACAGCTGCTTGGCATAGCTGGAGGCCATATTAGTGATCCTGGACTATCCACCTCCCCTGTGCAGCATGTCTTGTAGTTTCCCCTTGACTATCCTTTCATAGACATGTTCTGCCAAATACTGGCTTTGGGGTGGGTGTGCTACATGGGGTCAAAATGCCTGACACTGCTATTCTTGGGGGTTTAGAAAACAGATATTCATGAAAAAAAAAATTGACAAATACCCGTTTACCCTGTTTTTCCATGAAACTTTGTTGTTTAACTGCACCTTTTTGGGTTTGTTTGCCTGATGGTGTTTCAGAGTGAAATCCTTCATTTCATCTTTCCTCAGTGATGAGAACAGTCCCTGAAAATCACAGGAGCTTTCAGATAGTTTGCTCTTGGATTGCAGCCGACTGTGGTATCAATTGCTTGTGGATATGGCTTTAACTCAACTGCTTCCGCTTGGTTACAGAGGTCCAAAATAAATGCTAGATCTCTCTTGCTGCATGCTCCTCTTAACTCCTGCTAGTATTGTGGGGCTGGACAAATGTCTTTCTCTGGAGATGGTCAGTGCTGCTCCAGGCTCAGAGAAATTGTTGAGAAGTGAGGTAAGGCACCCACACCAAGCAGGGCACGTAGGACTGGTGAACAGTTTCATGCTTGGATTCCCAGCTGGCTGTGCAATATTTAAAACAAGATCTTTGCTTGTTCACACAGAAGGACCTGTCTTAGGCTATGCACACTTAGTTTCCATATTTTCAAACTTCAGACATTTTGGATATCTGATCCCTGTGTTTTCTTTTTCTTCTTTTCCTTTTAATAGTTTTTGGCAGGCTAAGCAATTTGGTTAGCATGAGGAGGATTCCTTTTTTTGTTAAGCCATATGGCATTTTGTTAGAAACAAATGCTCTATTTATTAATTTTTGTTTGTTTTGTGCAGTGTTAAAAATAACATGGCATTCGTATTTCATGTTTTCTGGTCTGTGTTTCACTGCTGTAGGCAGGCCAGCCTCTGATTGAAGTGCAGTGTTACGGATGCTTGCTGTCTTTTCTAAGCAGACTATTTTGGAGCTGTAAATGGGAGCTGAAAGTTTTCCAAAATCAGGATGTTACAACTGAACCTGCTTTCTCTTCCAGACATTCCTATGCAAATGTCTTGTGGGAGGTAGCAGCTTAAAAGGTTGCAGGAGAGAGACCTTCTGTACCTTCTTCCTCACTTCCCAAAACTAAATGCAGTGTTGAAAATACTCACTGACAGGCTATTTCCATGTGGACTTTATTCCTGAACGAAATACTATATTGTCAGCTTTTAAATTATTTTATTCTGCTTTTATATCTTGTCATTCAAAGAATGGTCACTGTGTTTTTAACATGTATGAAAGTCAAGTGCTAATACATGACGAAATGTCTGAAACTGTGGCAGTCTAATCAGATTTTCTGATTTGGCAAAACCTGTGTCATGGCCAAGATGTGGGGAAGTTGGCCATAATGTGGGGCCATGATGTGTGGAAGTTGTGGACAACTTGCACTGATTCTTGAACAAAGAGTCCAAGCTAATTGTCCTCTTTATGTAGGTAAAGGTCAGTAAATTACGTTCTTTTATTCTATTATCAAAAATAACTTAGAAGTGTTGAGTTCATCGAGTGTCTGAGTACAGTTAGCCCTAAGTTTTTGGCTGTAGCAGGATGTAATTACATCAGGGCAACACGTACCTCCTGTTGCTATTTGTGCTGAAACGTCTGCTCAAACCACTACAGGATTTTTCAATGGAAGTCACCATCTAATGTCTGATTCTCTCTGTGTCTTCCAGCCTGCAGGGTATTTTTGGGTTTGTGTGTTAAGCTACAAACATGCAGAGTCATAACATCAGTGTGAGAAAACCTGCAGTGCAAACAGGAAGTGAGGACTGCTGTCTTCTTCCTTCTGCATGTTTTGTGCTCATTCCCAACCTGTGTTCTGCAGACTGCTGCTCTGCAGCCCTGCTGCTGTTTGTAAGCTGTTTGGATAAAGGGTTGCAACAGTCCTAAGACTGATTGGTTCACCAGGGAAGCGGAAGAGGGGGCTTCACATCTCATATTTTTTTTACAAGATCCTTCTTTTTTTTGGTAGTTTTTGTTCTTTCAGATGAAGGAAGAAGAAAGGTGTAATGACCCACAAGTGACTAACGTTAAGCAGAGTGTGCAAAGAGACTGAGGGAGAATCAGAGACTTGAGACTGTTGCAGCCAGGTTTTGTGCAGAAGGAATGAAGATGCTGAAAAGCTTGGATTAGAATAGTATTAGTCCTGGATAAGGCAGATTGAGCCTGAATATCTGGCAGATATAATTGTTTTGTAAATTACTCAGCCTCTAGTATAGTTCCACAGAAAGAAGCAACAGAAAATCTTTTAGGTTTTTTTTTTCTCTTTTGAATGCACTTTACAAGCTCTTTCTACATCGAAATAATTCCAGAAGTAATTCTGTAAAAATTAAGGTTTGTTGGCTGACTGCAGATAGCATGTTACTGATAGCTGGTTTTTACCTCTAGTTGCTGTCACTTTATTATTAATATACAACATACAGGGAACCTTGAATGAAGCAAGTTGTTCCATGAGAAAAGTGAATGCTGTTTTCCAGCATGTCATTTATTTATTTAGCAAATGAAGACAGATTGTTTATGAAATCTGCTGTCAGCGCTAGAGAACAGCAGCACCGTAGGGCATTTTCATATTACCATATTAAAAACCAGCATTTAGCAACCCACCCCTAGTCTAGTGTCTGATCAGAAGGGCTGGTGTCTCTCTGAGAATTAATTCCAGCAGCAGAATAAATAAGTGCTCTTTCAGATTTTAAAAACAGTTGAAAAAATACCAGCTTTTCCTCTTTGTGGTCATTTGCAATTTAGGCAGACTTGGCACTGGCTGTTACTACATTAACAACTCCTTCCATCGAGCTCAGCTGTGAGGAAGGCGCTTGCTTTTTAGGAGGTTTGTTGTCATTGGATACTGCGGTGCTGATGTACATTATTGGGAAGTGCTATTTTTACTGCAAGTCTGCCTCAGCCTCTGGCAATACCAGCTATTTGAATGCAGTTCCTGCCTCCTGCCTCTCCAGTTGGCATCTCTGTTGTCACACAGACAAATGCTGCATTTGTTTATTTCTGCATCCCCAGGTTGCACTCTCTCTGGCACTGCTCACCCCTAACCTGCTTGCTCATTTGTGCTAAGAGCAGTTGTGCTGTCCCCCAGAGCATATCCTCCATATTGACAAGGTGAGCATTTCCTGCCTTCCACATCTCCCCAGCTTAGTTTTGGGCTATTTCGGGAAAGAAATATTCACTCCGAAGTCCTGCTTTGCTGTGTAGCCAGTGCCGCACAGAACAGCTTGGCCTGTGTGACTTTGCAGATGTCAGGAAGATGGAGTGTGAAGTTGGTCTTTGTGACATAGGCTGGGAAATTTTTGCTGCACGCAGCCTTTTTGTGCCCTGCTCTCCAGTGTCAGGCAGTGTTGATGGTGGGCCCTGACTGCCTATTGTAGCAAAGCCTCCTCTGCATTAGCAGTGCAGCATTTTCTCTTGCTCTGTGAAGCCAAGGGTCAGGCTCTGGTGCACCAGCGGGCTGTGATCTGCCAGCCCACAACACCTGGCATGTGGCAAAGGTACAGATCTGTGGGCTGAGATTGGTTGTATGAGCCTCACCAAGACCAAATGCCGGGTCCTGCACTTGGGTTGCAACAAGCCCAAATTACAGGCTTGGAAAAGAGTGGTTGAAGATGTCCTCTGTGGAAAATGACCTGGGGTTGCTGGTTGACATCCGCCTGAATATGGAGAAATTTAAAAGATGTGCAGGTGCACCGCTTAGGGTGTGGTTTAGAGATGGACTTGGCATGGTTGGCTGAGTTTAGGTTAATGGTTGAACTCAGTGATCTTAGAGGTCTTTTCCAACCTAATAATTCTATGATTCACTCAGCAAATACAGGGTTACAATAGAGCGGTGGAACAAGGGCTTAGGTGTGCTCTCCCCTTTTTTTCTTTCTTCTCCACAACCAGTTGAAAATTCCCATTTCTTCTGGACAATAAAATGCTCCCTTTCTCACAGACACTGCTCTTTTCTCCACCAGGGCAGGTAAGGGACAGCTATCTGCACGAGCTACATTGGTGTCTTTCTTGTCTACCCCAAAAGTAAGAACAAATATAAGAATTACCTCTCTTCCCCAGGTGAAGTTGAGAAGCTGCAGACAAAAACTGGCTTTTCTGTGCAGTGTGGCATGTGACACAATAGCTGGAAGTATGAGAACAGTGATGGTGTATCCATGCCATCCATCCCTCATAGTCATACACGCACTGCTGCATCATTGCAAGTGACATCCGCATATGCAGCAATGACAAAGCAATTGCAAATCCCAAATTGGGGGGAGGACCATTACTACTGCACTGAGCATCTGGAAACTAGGGCTTGACAGAAGCTGTGTTGATGCTGTAGGCTTCATCCAGCCTGTCTCAGGCCTGTGATGTGGTAGTGGGGGCAGGGCCAGCTCTGTTTCCCCGTGGTGCCACACAGACACTGGATGGGTTTCTCAGCAAGCTGAAGCTTTGAGGCTGTGTGTGCAAATGGGTGATGGTTGAGATGGGAGAGAGCCAACAGCAGTTGTAGCTTTTCCCCTCCCTGGAGTGGGCACTGGAAGAGTGAGACATCTACTGACTTGGAGAGGGTGCTGGGGGCATTCCAGGGTGCTTGGAGTGATGAGGTGAGGGTCCTGGGCCAGCACACACCTCTTTGCTCGTTCCCTAGCTTTACCCTCATGGTGGATTGATCTTGGCTGGATGCCAGGTGCTCACCACACCACTCATACTGCTCCTGCTTTTTGGCTGGACGGGGGAGAGAAAAGTACAAAAAAAGGCTCATGGGTCGCGATAAGGACAGGGAGATCACTCACCATCACAGGCAAAACAGACTCCACTCAAGGAAATGAATTTAATTTATTGCCAATCAAAATCAGAGTACAATCAAATAGAAGTAAACCCAAATCTTAAAACAGCTTCCCCAGACCTCTCCCTTTTTCCCAGGCTCAATTTTGTTTTATCTTCTCTACATCCTACCCACAAATGGCACACAGGGACATGAGAGTTGCAGTCAGTTCATCACGTGCTGTTTTTGCTGCTCCATCCTCATACTCCTCCCCTGCTCCATCTGGGATTCCTCCCAGGGAGACAGTGCTTCATGAACTTCTTCAGCGTGGGTCCTTCCCATGGTATGCAGTTCCTCATGAACTGCTACAGCGTGGGTCCTTTCCATGTGTCCTTTCCATGGGGTGCAGTCCTTCAGGAATGGATTGCTCCATCATGGGTCTTCCCTGGGGTCACAAGTCGTGACAGAAAGCTGCTCCAGCTTTGCTGCTTTGAGCTGCACTCTCCATGGGCCCACAGGTCCTGCCAGGGACCTGCTCCAGCACAGGCTTCCTATGGGGTCACAACCTCCTTTGGGCATCCACCTACTCCAGGGTGGGTTCCTCCACATATTACAGGTGGATCTCTGCTCCCCCATGGACCTCCATGGGCTGCAGGGGCACAGCTGCTTCACCATGGTCTTCACCATGGGCTGCAGAGGAATCTCTGCTCCAGTGCCTGGAGCACCTCCTCCCCCTCCTTCTGCACTGACTTCAGAGTCTGCAGGGCTGTTCCACTCACATGTTCTCACTTCCTCTCACCTGGCTGCTGTGTAGTGCAGCAGTTTTTTCCCCCTTCTTAAATACATTATCCCAGAGGTGCTACCACGGTCATTGATGAGTTCAGCCTTTGCCAGTGGCAGGGACATCTTGGAGCCAGCTGGCATTGGCTCTCTTGGCCTTAGGGGAAGCTTCTGGCAGCTTCTCACAGAAGTCACTTGGTAGCCTGCCTCCCTGGCCCCTGCTACCAAAACCTTGCCACACAAACTGTCTACCCCAAATTCAGGTCATTTTCAAGGACTTGTGTACCAGGTTTCCAGTTCTCTTCTGTTCCGTTCATTCCCTGTCCTGCTCCAGTCTCTTTCTTCTATCCTCTTCTCATCTGACCAACCTCTTGGCTTCTCTGCTGTCTCCTTTGCTTTCCTCTGTGGCCCTTCATTGCCTTTTCTCACCTCTTGCACGACACTGCCCCATTTCCTTGCTAAGCTCTTTGTGATTACCCCATGCACCTTTTGATCTGTGCTGGATGTGCTCCTTTTGTCCAGTCCCAGCCTCTGCTCTGGGAGAGCAGCCAGCACTCCCACAGTCACTACTTTGCATCAGCCCTGAGAACCTCGATGCAGCTGCAGGACTAAGTTTTGTGGAATGTCAAGTGTTTTCTGTATTTTATTTTTGTTGTACCTTGGTGATTTGCAGGTTTTCTCTGGTGTTTTGTCCAAGCTACTGGACAGAGAAGGATGCATATATTTTGACACACAGACAGACCAGATGCATTAGCTCTTTAAACTATCTGTAGCATTTTTAAAGTTCATTTTTGTCAAGAACAAGTTGAGATTTTTGTGTGCGTGGAGTGTTGTCACGTCCTAGTGAGAACTCCGGGCATGGTGATGATGTCCTTGAGTGTCAGGTGTATGAGCTGAAGTGCGGGCTCTGGAACATGCAGAGGCTGTCAGAACATGCACCAAGTTCTCCAGCCGGTATTGCAGACTGTTGAGTTCACAGGTGGCTTCCTAGCAAAACACAGACTTGCTTTGGCAAACTTGGCACAGCATGTGACACAGTTAGAGGTGTGCTTTGCTCCTGTGGTGCTGCTGAACTGCAAGTGCCCTTAAGTTTTCCCTCAGTGATTGATTATTCTTTCTTTGAGGGGGGTTAACTCTTCTCTAGGCTGTACATCTTCTGACTGTGTATCTCCTCCTCCACACCTGCACTGCACTGTAAGGTCACTTAAAAAACCCAACTGGGTTTCTCCATGGGGAATGAGTGGCAAATATCCTTTGCAGTAAGGATATTTGTTAAATTCCTATTCAGCTTTCTCATGGTATCCCTGAATTGCCCTTCTGTCAGCAGTGAGCAGTTAGTTTGATCGGCCTGGTTGAGCATGTGCTTTTAAGTGAGGGTGCCTAGCCATGCCAGGACAGATTGACAATTAAGTTGTGATCAGTTGCCCAGCAAACACTAACATGCTTAAAATCAAAGGAGGAGAAATATTGACTGCCAGCAAGCAAGGTGCCAGTTTTATTACCCTCAAAGTTTACTGCCCTCCTAATTAAAATCTCAATCAATTCCAACCACCACCTGCATCTATGAACGTCCTGTCAGTGTGATGTAACATGACTTGGTGTGACTGGGAACGTGCATGGGGTAGGTGGTGCAGGTTTGCAACAAGCACAAATGATGTGTAGAGTTCAGCAGTTGTTTGCTTTCTCTGATTATTTACTTACATTTTTAGAATGACCCTGGATGGGGAATGACTGCTCACTCAACCCCATATCCTTGCTTGCAGTTCCACAAGGATTCTGTGGGAGGTCCCGATTGTAGACCTGTTTTGTGCTCTGGGCCACGTGACCCGAGTTACAAAAGGCTCGTGTTTCCATAGTGTGATGGGGCTGTACAAACCTATGCTCTTGGCCACCCTTCCCATGTGGGGAAAGAATGGGCTGCAGCATTTGGCTTGCAATGGCATTGTGCACTTGTGCCCAAAACACAAATCTCCTGCCTGAGCGTTTGAAAAATGAATGTCACTCCCTGCTGCATGGGCCTGACTGTGTGTGATGAATTGGAGTCTGTGCTGGCAAAATGTAAATTGCTTGTAATTATGACAAATCATATGCAGTGCTCATACTGTGAACTACAAAGCTTTTGTCCACTGCTGCTTATCCAGCTGCTTAAAAAGCTCTCCTGATAAAGTGCATGAAGCTCAGAAACAGCCTTCCAGGTTTGGTTGTTCACATTTGGTTGAGGACACTGAAAATAATTTGGTCTGTTTGAAGAACTTGCTTCTGTTCCCCAGAGTGTCTCCGGATGTGGGGGAGCAGGAGCTGGACTACAGGACAGAGAATGCTCAGCAGAAAAGCAAGATGAAAGCAAGTTTGGTTATCAAAAGGATCTCCGAGCATTGCTCTTGATCTGTGTCCTTGATAAAAATCCCTAGTGCTGTTCATCCTTCCAGTAACAGCTGCTGGCATGTAATTTCTCCTGTTTCTGTATTACTGGATGATCTGTCTTTCTGCTTTTTTTGGTTATGCATTTTCTGCAGTAAGGAGTGGTTTCTTCTATTTGTTTCAGCAGATGCTAAAAGTGTGCATGCATGAGAGAGCAATCTGTGAGTTACTTTACCTTGCATGAGCACAGAATGTCACGTACAAGAAATAATTGCTGGGATGAATTGCTGTTCTTTTCTGCGCACTGTTTTGCTTCGGTTTATGGTCAATGCTGTCAGTGTGTGGCAGTCATGTTTACAGAGCACCACTGAGTCAAATATCCTAGCTGGATATTTTAAAATGTTGGATACTTTCATAGCCACAGGTATTTGGAGCTGTAATTGCTGAGATAAGAGTGCTGCAGTTTGTGGAGCAGCGAATTTGATCCTCCCTTCCAAGTACAGTGCTGCCTGTCTTGGCTAGGCATGCTGTCTGCCTGTGTCAGGGGGAGTCCCAACCCACTGTTGTGTATAAATCCTACCTGAAATAGGTGGGATCCTCTAGCACAGCAGGTCTAATCCAAAGCCAAGTTCTTCTCAGTAAACACTCTTGCCTTTTTTCTGTCTTTTAGCATCAAGATGGTGCTGATGTGGACCAGTGGGGACACGTTTAAGACTGTTTACTTCATTCTGAATCAGGCCCCTTTCCAGTTCTCCATCTGTGGACTCCTGCAGGTTTTTGTGGACATCGCTATCCTGTTGCAGGTTTACTTGTACAGCCACTACCCTCAGAAGCCCGTGTCCCACACCGCACACCCAGCCAGCACCAAGGCCCTGTGAGGAGCTTGGCTGGACAGGTTCCAGGTCAGTGGAGTCAGCCATGGCATCTCTTCTTCCACTTGTAAATACTCCTGTGTTGCCGAGTTGAAAGCAGAAATGAGAACAAGGATGGAAAATATGGCTGCACTTCCAGCTCGGGAGGTTCTGTGTTAAATAACTTGCTCACTCTGTTTTCAGACTTAGCTGTACAGAACTGTTTCTTGGTGGGGGGAGGGGCACTTTATTTTTTGCATACGTACCTATGAGCCTTATTAATTCACAAATGTATGTATATTTAATCACAAGGGCTGGATGGTTTGTGTTTTTAATGCTATTTAAAAATGTTGCACCACAGAAATTATAGGATATTTTGTCTGAAACTTCTACCTATTTATATAATATAAAGTCTGTATATTGGTGGGAAGTTTGTGGCATATACTAGCATTCAGTATCTCCACGATGGAGGAGGAAGTATTGAAGAGCAAATCCAGGAGCTTTCTCCTTTCTCTGTGAGGGTGTCCGGTGAGCAGAGGTGGGGGTGGGAGGCCCTGCAAAGAGGTGAGCAGCCAGAAATGAGCCGGCCACAGACGGTGTAAAGTTAAAGAGTGAGCAGGTGTTCACCGCTGCTGCAGGAGGACACATGGAGGAGATGATGGAGGGGGTCTGAGGTTGCTGGAGTCACATCTAGAGCTGGCACAGCCAGTCAAACATCCAGGCAAAAGGAGGGGCCCGCAGGAGACTGCAGGGAACTTAGGTAGTCGTGCTTTGAAACTACTGGGGTGTGGGAATAGCCTGCCCTGCACTTGAGGGGCACCACTGTCTCTGCAGCTGTGCACAGGACAGAGCTGGGCTTTAGGGTGTCTTTCCCAAATTAGGGGCCAGCAGATGGGTGTTGCCAGTATTGCCAGGCAAGTATTTCTAGATGGTGACTGAGGCACAAAGATAGAAGCAGGTCCACTTTCATTGGCTCAGAAATGAAAAAGTTTGAGACAGAGAAAAAGCTGTATGCCCTGGAGTAGGACCAGCATCTGACAGCTTGATTTGTTGAGGCTGAGATTCGTGTTCATGTTGTTCAATGCTAGACAAGAACCAGGTTATGTTTTGGGGCGTTTCCTGCATTGGCCCAACAAGGAAGGAGTCCATGTTTTCCTTTTATTGTTGTGAACTTCTAGGCTCTTAAAGAAGAGATTCTTCTCTTTTAGAAGAATCAGCAGCCTGTACTGAGAGGGACTGGGAAGCTGAAAGAGCGGAGTTTATGTAATGTTGTCTCTAAAGGCTGTTTGCCAGCATAGGTCACCGTGTTCTGTCTGTGACGTGCAGCTGCTGGTGGTGCTGTGACCAAGCCCCTGGGCTCCTGTTGTGACGCTGCTGTCATGAAACTGCCGTGGGTGATGTGAGGAGGCCCGTGCTCCCAGGAACAGCTGTGCCTGTGCTGCTTCCTCCATGAGGCTTCGTCCCTCTGCTGGGTGAGTCCCATCTGGCCACAGGCAAGGTGTTGGACAGATTTTTCAGAATCATTTTTTCTCTAAGAATAGCCCAAGAGCTTATGTTTTCTTACCAGTGGCAGCAAGTCTGAGGTTTGATAACTTCAGTGTGTAAGTCAGATACTTCCCCTGCCGCGTTTTCTTTGGGAACCTCACGGTTTGAGTCTGGACTGTCTTCATCGGTGGCAAACTATCCAGTGGAGGAGAATCACACTGTGCCCAGGCACTGACTCCATGCTCTTTGTTTGATACCATACTCTTCTAGGCCTGAAGTGACCTTACCAAGACAAAGTACTCAGCATGGCAGACTATGAATGTTTTGTTCCTCTCTTCTCTCCAATGTTCTGGTTGTGTTACAGGAACATCTGGGCTTTTGTCTTTTTTAATTGAAAACTTAACAACTGGCTTCTCCGGTATGCTGCTTTAATGAGGATTGTATTTCTACTGTTTGAAAACAAACACTTTCTTGTGTGTTTTAAGGGTCTAAAGGGTTTTTTAATAACTTGTAATGGTAAGATTTTTGTATTTGGTGGTCTTTTTCTAATATTCTGCAAAACAGGGACGTGAGAAATTAATGGTTTGTAAGAAACATACTTCTGTATGTTACAGCTTCACCTGGGATTGCACACTTTTGGCCACCTCTTTGGCTTTGAACTACAGGTATTACTGAGGATAAAACAATTTCTGTTTTTTCCTTTTGGGATTCTTCCTTGGGCAGATTCTTGAGTCTGTCATCAGTATCCAAACCAGCGAGCTCTGCAGACCAGTCTTATTTACATCAGAGTGGCAAATGCTGTAAGAGAAGCCAGTGAAACCATGTCCAAGTCATCTTCTGTATGTGGCATTTAGCAAATAGGACTCTTGGCCAGGAACTCTAGAACTTCTTGCAAGGTACTTTAGGGACAAAGTGTTACAGAACTTTTGTTTTGTTCTCTAGTAGTCAGGAAGTATCTGTTTCAATGATCACCTCAGAGAATAAGAAATTGCTTACTTTAAATGCATCTCTTTGAATGTATGGCACATTTCATGGACTTTATTTTTTCTGTCAGTTGCAATGGTTTTTTTAATAAAAATTACCTATTATATATAAATTGCAGTGTTGCTTTGTTTTGTTCAGGTACAAAATGTGTGCTGCTTAACTCTGATTATAAATCATCTTGTCAGCAGCGCTGTTGATCGGAATAACTAGTGTGCTTTTTCTTTCTGATGAGTGAGTAAGCACAAGGCATAAATTGTCCTGAAGTCATGAAGCACAACAGCGATTCTGGATTTCTGTCCCCTGCTCTTCCATACATACTAGGGTAAACTTAACTGTCGAGACCCCATAACTTGTTTGTGTTTGCAATGCTCACAGTAAAAACCAAATTACTAGCAGATTATTATGTAGCTTTAAAAGAACCCTGTGTCATGCAAACTGCAGAATGAGGTTGAAGATGGGACACAGATGAGGGATGTGCTCTTGGCTGCCTCTCCACAGAAGATGAGGACACTGAGTCTGTCATCTCATGACCAACTGCTGCCCCAGGAGAAGTCTTGGCCACCCTCCCTGTTCATTCTGGATGTGCAAACAAGCCAGGACTGTCAGGAGCAGCCTTGCAGCTGCTGTGCACCTCCTGGATACTGCCAGGCTGCTGATCCAGGATGCTGGGCTGCTCTGGCACGAGGAGATGGTTTGCTATTGCTGTGTGCAATGACTGCAGGAGCTGGAGAAGGGGAGCTGGGGAGAAGAGGGGGCTGGAGGCATAGGAGAGAGGGTTGGGAAGGGTGGGAGGAGAGATGTGGGGGAGACTGAGCTTGCTCAAATAAGGGGCTGAAGGGAGATACTCCTGGAGGGAAGGGGAAGAAGGAAAACTAACACATGTAGGGTAAAGGTAGGTTAATCAGCAAAGTGGGCAGGAAAGGAGGAAAAATGAGAGGGTGGGGAGTAAACCCTGCCTGCTCCGTTGCAGTCTGCTGGCATGGAGACCCAAGCAGTTCTCATGGCAGCCAAGCCTGCTCAACACTTGCAGTGCCTGTACCTTCTCTCCCAGACAGTGCTGGGTGTTACTGGCTGCTGCTTTGGCATTCACTGTGGGGAAGCCAGTGGTGGGGCTGGCCCCAAAGGAAACAATGGGGAACCCCACCTCTGGGTGCTGCAGCAGCCCAGCCCTGCTGGCTGGTGCAGCGCTGCCCCAGGCCTCGCTCTGGGCAAACCTCTCCCTCTGCTCTGCATGGCAGGCAGTGGCCTGCGCTGCAGCTCCATGGAGGGAGAAATGTCATAGTTAGATGTTTGAGATGCGTCCAGTTAGGTGCAGTTAAAAACATTTTAAGACATAAAATAAAGCTCACATTTGGTACTGGGTATTAAAGCAAAAACAGGTTCTATTTGTTAAATCTGATTGTGCTGCTTAGGCTTGAGAGCCAAGCAGGCTTCAAGGACCTGACTGACAACTGTAGCTTTGTTGGAGGCTTTCTGTAAGAAAGAAGACATCAATATGTAAGTCAGCAGTGTGCCAGTAAATAAACACTGCCTGGATACCTGTGCCAACACAGTAAATAAGAGACAGGGACTAGAACACAATGTGAGGTTCACCCTGGAGCAGGGGCAGGTCTTCCCGTTAACAGCCTTGTAAAGCAGCCAGTCCCAAGTGAATGTCAGCATCTAGAAATGCACTGACAGTAAACACAGCATTTCAGACCCCCTTCCTGCCCTGCTGTGTCCCAGCTTACATGCATTTGGCTCTGGAAGGTCCTGCCTGGGAGACTGAGGGGCTTCGCTCAGCCGCAGATGGGCCAGCAGAACCACGCTTGATTTCTCTACCCACCAGCCCTTCCATGCGCCTCTGTCCTCTTCCACAACAAGGCTTCACAGCCCTCTAAGGGTGGGGCTTGAACGTGCCAAGGGGAAGGCCAAGGTTGCTTTGCCCCCTGAAGCATCTGCTGTGAGGCTGCCACAGCCTGTGCCTGTTCTGGCCTCAGCAGTGTGGGACAGCAGCCTCTGTCCGGCTGACAGTTGAGGAGATGACACCAGTGTCACATTTTTCTTTGCATTACTGCTTTTCCTTGACTGAGGCTGCTGTGAGGTAGGGGGTGGCTGTGCACATGCGTTGTATGAGCTGAAGTTCTGTTTGACTTTGTGCCATTCCCTTTAACTCTGTCCCTTTATCAGGGAACACATCCTTAACTCTTCTAAGTTATGGTTTTCATGACTAGTGTTGTCAGCTGCCAGAATTTGTAGGTCCAGGTCCATGCATGCTGCCACCAAGGTGGACATGTAGAAGAGGTGGCTTTGCTCACATGTTTCGAGTCTTTGTCCCATATGAGAGAGAGGAATATTTTTTTCCTTTTTTTCCTTGAGGCAAAACTAGTGTGCTACAATTATGAAGCACTTAGTTGTTCAAAGAAACAGGTATAACTACCTACTGGCACTGGTGTGCCTACAGACAGCAGTGTGGCATTTATTATAGATAGAGATAAATGGCCTTAAAATCATCCATGTGCTGTGTCAAAGAAAACCAACCACCATACACAACAAAACCAACATTCTCCAGCAGCTGATCAAAAGTAATAAGCATCACCCATAACAACAGCTGCCCTGGGTGAAATTCATTCTCCTCTGAGTGTCTTTTATGTCTGGCAATGTGTGCATCACAACTTTATACAGCTTCCAAAAATAATTTGTTTAAAAGGTTCCTGGTTTATATTTGTTTCCTCATCTGTCATCCCAGTAGATGAAATGAAACTTTATTAAAAGCTAGGCTTTGACTAGGAGACATAATGAGTGGGTTTTGTCACTTTATTAAAACTCTGTGCGTGCTGGAATTAATTATGTGCCTTTTGAAAAATACAAAGAACTCACAATTGTAGGACAATAGCAACTTGATGGAGAACAGCAATAGTATGGTGGGTGTCATCAGTCTGTTTTTCTACACAGCTGCTGAGCTGCAGTCTGCTGTCCCAGTGCTATCTTTTTCATGCTGCAAGGCCAAAAGCTGCATTGATTCATGGTTATTTGCTAGCACTGCAAGCGTGAAACTCTTCGTTCTGCAAGGACGTCTACTCCAATGTGGTTTTTCTAGTAGTAAGGTAAAGGTGCTTGCTGTTTGTGGGCTTCACTGCCTTGAGGAGATGCAGTCTGCACCCTCTATGCACACTAGCCACGGTCACTTCATTCACACTGGGGATGGAGCATGAAACACACCTGGTGTACATGAACCAAATCACCATGAGGAATGAACTTCTGAGTCCACCTTGTGAGTCTGTCGGGTGCTACCTTAAGACTGAGCACCTGAATGCCACCAGAAGATGCAGTGCTGCCCTTCAGCACCACACCACACTGTCCCCCTGCCACTGCTCCCTTTGCTGGTTTGCAATCAGCTGGCTGCAAAGCTGCATCCCTGATCTCAGACCTTAATAATCCTTAATGAAAGAAATGCCTGCATCGGGAATAAAAAACCAATAGAATTAAAATCTTTCTTGAGTCACAGCAACCCAGTGCTGCCATTGCTTTGCCAGGAGTCTGAGTCAGCCCAGGCACCAGCCACCAGCCCTTGGCCCTCCTCTCCTGCACAAGGAGCAGATGTGTTCTGGTGCTGCTAGGCCACGAAGGATGGGCAGAGCCCTGGCGTGGGCACCTACGTTTGGCTTGCCTGGAGGTCAATACAGCTGGGGCTTTGCTGACCCAGGTGCATCCTGCAGGGTAGGGGGGCCTCAGTTTTGCTGCCTCCATCTCCTGCAGTGCTCAGCAGCAAGTAACGCGCGTTACTTCACATCAGCAAGGCAAAACACCACCTCCCTCCACAACCAAATCACCAGACACAGAGTCAGCAACAAAGCTTTTGATTTTTATTAAAATAAAGTGTAACTTTTCCATGTCCCTTGCTTCATTCCTATAAGGAATGGCTTAATAATGAGAGTTTGCTAATGTAGGATTGGTATTACAACATATGCTGAGGCAAAAAAGCCCCAAACAACAAACCAGACAAATCCCATCTTCAATACATCAGGTTTTGTTCCTTTCCTGGTGGATGGAGAATATGGAGGGTGACACTGCATGGCTTTAGTACAAATAGGAGTGTAGGTACAAGAGACTGTTGGGTTCCATCTCCCTCCATTCCCTGATCACATTCCAACTGGAGGAGCACTGAAAGACCCACACAGCATCCTGACTTGGACCAGCTACACAGCTCCTCCAGGGTGGAGGCTGGAAAGCTCATGCATGGGGCTGGCATCAATAAACAAACATGCAGATGCCCCCATACGATTAATTTTCCCTTTAAACTGACTTTAATCCTTTGAGAATCGGGAAGAAGAGCCAGAACACTTGTTCTAATGACAAGATTGTCTTCTTCCTAGTAGGAGGGCAAAACCAAAAGGCTACTCCTAAGGCAGAGCACAGCTGCTGCACTGCAGCTTGGGCCAGAGCCCTCTGAAGGTGTCTCGCTGGCTTCACTGGGTTTGGACTACTCCTCTACTCCTGTTTGCACGCAACTGCACTCAGTGCAGCCACCACCACTGGGGAAGACTGCAGGGCTGGGAGTCACTGCTGGTTTGACATCACCCTCCCCTTCCTGAGCTACATGTAGTTCAGATTGGTTCAGTTGCCTGTTAAACACATTTCTTGATACATGAGAGATGGAAATAGTTAACAGAAAGTGGAGAAACGTCATCATTTGTAATGGTATTTGTTATATTCAACTGCTAGCAAAGGAAAAATAACCAAGTTAACATTCAGTACCACAGTCAGAAAGATTTTTTGTATGTATATTTCTGTCATGGGACTAAGATACAAAGCTTAGGATGGTAAATATGCATCTCTACTAAATAACGCAAACTGTGCTCACACACAGTTCAGAGCTGGCAGCTCCGGCTGTGCTGCCTCATCTGTGTAAGACAAAAGCAAGCCCCTGGTGAAGCTGAAGGGATGCTTCTGGCTCTTTCTTACCCTCACCCCTTGGCTTGTCTGAGGTTTGTGTTCCTTGGTGGGGCTTCCAAAACAAACGTGCTGCGGAGCATCGCAGCACGGGGAGCCCCTCGCTCAGCCCCTGGCACAGGGAGTGCCACTGAGCAGGGTAGGGAGGAGGTGGCACGCTGGTTGCTCTGCCATGGCACCTGGCACAGGCTGTGCTTCACATTACATTCTGCTGGCTGGCTACGTTCAATGGCTGCTCCTTGGGCGTACCTGAAAATACTTGCTCAATAGAAAAGAAAAGCCCTAAGAAAAGCAATGGAGCAGAGCTGTACTTGGTAGAATTTCTAGGGGTACTTTTCAGAGGTCCCTTAAGATCAGAAGTTGGTCTTTAGAGAAACCTTGTGTGTGTCTGCCCCTCGTTTATGCAGTTCATGGGGTTCTTGCAGAACTGACCTCGCTTGTCCACTGCTTCTTGTGCTGCCAACATATGTCCTCAGCTGTTCAGGGTCAGGAACTTCTCTTGGCTTACTGGTCCACCAAGGTCAGACCCTCCTGCCCACCAGCACCTGGTGGGAATGTGGCACTGAGCCCCCTTGTACTGTCACCACCTGGGAGCTCAGTGATCTCTTGCCGCTGGCGCACCTGCCTGCTGGCCACTCGCTGCTGCTGCTCCTTCAGCTCGCTGTAGGAACGGGAAAAGGTATGAAAGATGGACGTGACTGGGAAAGCCATCAGCAAAATCCCACTCAAGATACTGCTCAGGGCTACCACCTGTCCGGGGATGCTACGAGGCACCATGTCCCCGTAGCCAACAGTTGTCATGGAGATCACAGCCCACCAGTAACTGGAGGGGACGCTGGTGAACTCTTGCTTGGCTCCCAGTTCGCTCTCAGCCAAGTACACCAGTGGCGAGAAGAGGGCCATGGCGACGCAGAGGAAGAGCAGGAGCAGCCCGAACTCGCGGGTGCAGCGGCGCACGGTGAGCCCCAGCGTCTGCAGCCCCAGCGAGTGCCGCGCCAGCCTCATCACGTACAGGATGCGCAGCGCCCGCAGGAAGCGCAGCACCAGCCCCACGCGCTCCAGGTACTTGTTCCCAGCTCCCCCGCCAGGCTTGCTGCTGTTTTTTGTAGAAGCCACATCCACAATGAGAGAGATGTAGAAAGGCAGAATGGCCAGGATGTCGATGATGTTGAGCGGGGTTTTCAGGAAAGCACACTTGTTTTCTGCCTGGATGGATCGCAGCAGGAACTCAAAGGAAAACCACGCCACACACACCGTCTCCAGCACAAAGATGTCATAGCACTTTCGTGAGCATTCACCCTGGGGAGAAGAGGAGCAGGGAACACATAAAAGGCAGAGGAAACAGATTTAGCCAGGGAGTGGAACAAAGAAACAGAGAGTGTCAGTTCTTAAAGGAAAGCACCAGGTGAAATTGATACAAATTGTGATGTACCAAAGTAAAATCATGGCTGCTGAGAGGTACTAAAACCAGAGGCTACATGTTTGACTACAGGACAGGTCAGCAATGCTCTGGAGTGTCCCAAAGCTGCCAAGACCTTGGTGTGATCTTATCAGTTGTTGGCCAGAGAGCCTACTGCTAAAAGGCCAGTGGCTCACACTTCATTTCTAACCAAGACTTTAACACGTTTTAAAAAGGATTAATACAGGATTTGTGGATTGTAATAAATGTGTGATCCTTCCTTCCCTTTCCGATCAATAATAAATTGCTTACCAATGGCTCATAAACACCTACAGCATTTTAAGTGATATGCTTGGAGTTATCTATAATCTATTATTCACTAAATACAGTACATATTTTATATTCCAGTGAACATTTATTAACACACTACTCCTACAGTCAAAAGCTTATATAAAGTACTGAGAAATGTAGGCATTTCTAAAAGAAAAAATACCACAGGATAGAGTGTGGTATGGAGAGATAAGTGTTTTTAGTTACCGCACCTGTAACAAGTAGTGACCACAATGCCTTCCCCAAGCTTTCTGAGGCACTGGAAGCACTGCTCTTCCCTGCAGGCTCACGTGGCAAATAAAGAGAGCTCTGGCTCTTTAGTAATGATGCTTATAAACACGTCAGCCTCAGTGCACTGGAAAGGCAATAAACAATAATGCTGGTGATGGCCACTCTTTGGTTGTTAATACTGTGGCAATTCTCTGCTACATCGCTGTTGGTACCTCCAGCTGAATAATAAACAATTTCTCTAAATAAACAGATTTTGATGTGGACAATTATAGGGCTAGTGCTGTTTCCTCTGTAAATGCTCATATAAAAGTGTGAATGCTCTGGGGGCTTTGTGTGGAAGGCAAGTGTACATTTATTTAAGGGAAGTGTATATTTATTCAGTGTACCATTTTGAACAGTGTGTGAAACAATTTGTTGTAAGGCGTCCATCCATGCTAGTGGGGTGTGTGACTCCCACTGGATGCAACAGGCATTAGGTCCCAATGTCCAACCTTGTTTTACCTGCCTATGCCAAATTATAGCAATAAAACATGAGTTGCGAATGGCGAGGCTGTGTCAAGCTGGTTCCCAGTTCACCACTGGAGAAGCTGAGAACCTGGCACATCTATTAACAGTTCTGCCCACACACTCAGCCACAGGAGTCTTTTGCTCCAGAGTGCCAAGGAAATTTTTAATGCACAGCACCACATCCTAACTTCATCCCTCTCAAAGTGTGGACGCACAGGATTTTTCCCGATTGGGAAAGAAAGCAGCAGAAGACTAATGAGGCTTTTGCCCTCTTTGCTAACTGCAGCCTTCCCCAAAATGTGGAGGGACTGGGTATGTTTCAAGGGCTGCCAGCCCTGGGTATGTTTCAATGCACTGCCAGCACTGAGAGCAGTGTCATCACATTGAATGCAAAGCCTTGGGTTACCTCAATATGATAACCAAAATGCTGAGGCACCGTGCACATCTTACACTTAAGAAGAGATTGAGACAATAACTAAAGAGATGTCAACAAGAAAAACAGATGTGAAAAGGAATCCTCAGAGCCAGCATTTATGCTCCTTGTAGTAACCACAATAAAAAGTTGTAATGCCTCATGTTTATGGATTTTTGTTTTGTATTCCACTTGCAACTGACATATGATGTACCTCCCACTGTTTCCCAGGGGGTCATGCTGATATGGAGAGAAAAATTACTTGTCCCATTGAAATTACTGTCAAGATTTTAAGCATATTGCGGGGAGGAATGATAATCTTATTTTACCAGTACAGCAGCTAAGATAGCCTGTCTTTAAATTCCGAGTTTTGGTATGTGTGAACACTAAAAGGAGCTTAATTTATATCTGCCTCACCAAACTAATTCGGTCATAAGTATTTTTGTCACAATCATAATACATAGGATATAAGATTTTGTTTCTAGGAGCTTTCCTCCTATCACAGCATAATTATGCTGTCAGGCTCTCCTATCAAATACAGAATCAAGATGCTTTCACACCGCAACACAAATCCGGCTCTCTGAGCCAGAGACAAAGCTCAAAGTCAGTGGAAGGACTCTGCCTGTCCCACTGTAACTTCTCTCCTTATGACGCAGAAACCAACCCTCAGACCAGTATTTTCCTAGAGCTCTGCTGCCTGGGAATCTCTCATCAGGATATGCTTGATCTCACACCTAAGGGCAATGGTTGAAGGTGATTTGCAGCTCTTCATCCTATCCTTGCAGGTGCTCAAAAGGATCAGGCTGAGGTGCTAGGATGACAACCTGGAAAAGAATAGCTATGGCTGGAGCAAAGGAACAGCAATGACAAGATAAATACCTAAATGTGCAAATTTGCTTTCTCTGACAGGTGCACCATTACCTGGACCACCATCTATGGAAAATCAGATACATCTTGCCTTAAGAGCCCTATCTGGCAGGAAGTGTTCTGATTCTGAGGTACATGTAGAGAGTTTTTGTGCCACTAAAAGTTTTAGGAGAGTCAGTGAAGCCTATGGAGAATTCAGCCTTAAAATAAACCTACCAGGTCACTAAGGTGATTAATAGCTAATTTGGCACCTAATTCCCCCAGCACTTTCTATTAGCTGCATATGGAAAGGAGACTCCGAAGTGCTTTTGTGTGTGAGTTTTGGTGTAGGAGAAAACAGGAGTGAAGATTGTTCCTCACTAATGGACTACCAGGGAGGATGACTTTCGGAAGACTCTGCTCTCCCACATTTTGGCATGTTTATTCTGTGTAGGTTCACAGACCTAAACATTGCTATTTATGTCTTCAATCTTCCTGCAGAACTACATCCCAAACACAAATGCGGGAGCAGCCTGGCAATCTTTGTTCAGCCAAGCTTCAGAAGCTTGGTGGATTCTGGAGCTCGGATAATCCAACCCTGCAGAACCAAGCTGCATCTTTGCCCATCAAGATAATGAGGAGCTGAAATTTCCTCCATCCAGAGCCAATGCTGGGCCCTGGCTTTTTTCCACTCTTCCCACTCTCCACAGCTGACGACTAATATGAAAGTCGAAATGTTTA
Organism: Melanocharis versteri; assembly: GCA_013397845.1. Classification (NCBI taxonomy): domain Eukaryota; kingdom Metazoa; phylum Chordata; class Aves; order Passeriformes; family Melanocharitidae; genus Melanocharis; species Melanocharis versteri. The sequence continues at coordinate 187,659 of VZTG01004890.1, read as the reverse complement.
CTTTCAGTACGGTGGAGTGATAATGCTCTGCTACACAGAGTTCACTTCAACACGATGAAACAATCCCCCGTTCCAGCTAATGCGTAATTATCTCCAGCAAGGTGCTGGTCTTGCTCAGTATCCTTATTCACCGATCATAACCTGAACAAGCCAGGCTGTGACCAAAGGCTGTCCTGAGAATAAGAGGGTCTGAACAGGCTTTTAGAAAACAGATCTGTGTGTCGATCGACCTGCCAGAGGTCTCTTTTTTCCACTAATTAAATGTCTTCCTGTCCCCTGGACCATATTTCAGTATCATCTAGGCGTGACCTATTATTATCCTCAAATGATATCAAAAACAGCAACAGCAAAAATGTAATTCATGCTCTTGCACTTTGTTTCTTTCAGCTGCAGCTGCTTTTCCTTGCAGTTTTTTTCCTGCTTGACTACAGCATTGGTTAAGAAAAAAAAAGGCAATTTTTTGCTTTCTAAAACTTCTACGTGTTCCAGTCCAACTGGATGCTGTAACTGCTTACATTTTTGAGGTTTTTCTGTTCAAGAAAACAAAGCAAAAATTCTCAGAAAGGCACACACACACATGGAAAAAAAAAAAATCAGGAATTAATCAGCCATTGGAACACAAGAAAAGCAAGTCCTAACAGAATAGGGCATCCTGCCCAAAATAGGTCTTCATCAAATCTGTATGTTCTCGAAAAAGATCGAGCTATCCCAACTTGTGGCCATAAAAATGTCCATTAACAACTACTGCTTTTTACTTTTTAGCAGCAAAACAGTTCTCCCTCATACAAACTAACCAAATTTCTTCACCCTGTAATCTAATGGATACATTTTTATCACTACTTTTTCATATTTAGATTGATGAAATGGAGCCGCAGGGAAAACAGTTGTTCTTTACAAGGCGTGTATATTTATTTATCTGTGTACATTCGTTTCTTTCAAAGAGTGAGTAGGTTTTTTTTCTGCAGAAATTACTTGAGTATGGGAAAATATCTGCAGTTGCACAGAATTTGGGAGCTATATACTAATGTCAACACAGGGCACAAGGAAAGAAATTAAGAAAGGCATCAGTGAGTAATTCTGTGCAGTCAAATTAAAGTGAGTCTCCTTCATTAGGATCTATAGAAATTTGCTGTCAAAAAGCCAACCACAGCATCTTTCTTCTGAAGAAATGTTTTCTTTGCCAAAAGGTCTTTGGCAAAGGGAAAATTAGAAAACGGAAAAATGGTGTCACTGGAGTTCAAATCCATCTGTATTCATTGTTCTGTACGGCCTGTCTAAAAGTTGCAGACATCTTTCAGAAACATTTTGGTTTGGCTTGCAGGGTCCATTTCACTTGTACTTCCCTGTACTGAACCTCAGAAAAATTCTCCACTGTGTGTTGTGTGACATCTTGGCCCTGCCTTTGTCCTCTGGCCTCCTGAGAAGAAATTGTGACTCTTCCTTAGATTCTCTCAGTCTTTGACGCCATCTTCTAATCCCTCTGCATTAGAAGATGTCAAAAGCCAGATCACCTCTAACTGCTCCAGTTCCTGTGTTGCTTTCCATGCACTTTTTGTAAGGTCAGCAGCTCCACAGCACTTTCAAGGAAGAAGTTTCAATGCTGCCCACTTTGACCCTACAGTGAGATTTCCCTTGCTGTCAAATCTGTATGTTAAGAAAAAAAGAAACCCCAAAATGAGAGGCATTGCCTACAAAAGTACTTACATAAGCTTGGAAATCATGACATTTCTAAAATGGTATTTTTCTTCACGTCCACTTGCCCCTTGTTACTTGAGACTTTCAGGTCACACATTTCAACTGTTTCTCTGTGCACATCAGATCAAATTCTTTTTTAACAACAATGTGGAACTTGAAATTCTGATGCAACTGAGATCTCGGCATCAGAGATCCATGTTAAGAGACCTGCAGACAAAGTCCCTGAGGCTGCTGACAAGCCTGCCTACAGTCCCCAGTCCAGAGGTTTGGGGTGCTCCCCTTGGATTTGGGTGGGAGGCTGAGCTGCCTGTTTCAATGAACATCTGCAGGGTGACTCAGAGGACGGACACTCCTCCAGTACCAGTTATTCAGCAGCCCAACTCTTGGAGCCTTTGCCGGGCTTTGGAGAGACCCAGCTCCTACTCCTATGAGAGTGGGGTGGAAGCCTGCATCTGGCTCTGTCCCAGTGTGTGGGAGCACCTGGAACACTGGGTGCTGGGTCATTTGCCCTCTCTTGTCATTGTAAAATGAAGAAGCCTTCCCTGAGAAAAATTCCAGCAAAAGAGCATCATTCCCAGAAACATGCCTCACCAACGAAACCCAAAGATATTGCTCACGCTGGCACTTTCTGATGAAAGGCAATTTTCTGATGAAAAGTGATTTTCTGGTGAAAGCATCCAGATAATTTTCTCAGCAGGAATGAGTGCTCGACTCCTTCGATGTGACCTACCTCGGAAGGGCAGCAGCCCACCCTGCCCTGGGGCACAGGCACGCTCCCCTCGCTCTGACCACCCACAGACACAGTGATTGTGACTCAGTGCTTCTGCCATTAACGCTGGGGTCAGGCTGAACTTGCAGTCAGCCTGCTCCAAGTATTTCCTTGTGCTCCCAAGCAAAGATGATTCAGATAACTGCACAGCCAGTCCTCAAAGCTGGCTGGCTGTGAAGTCAAAGTAACAGTTTCTGTTTTTGAAGTCACCAAAGGGCCATGAAAGAGTCCTCTGCTTCTTGCTATCCACACTTTGATCCGTAACTCGAGCTTAGTTCGTGCTTCATCTTCAGCCCAGCTGCCAGCAAAGGTAACCTGTGCCTTCCAAGGGGAGGGTTGTTGCTAACTTTGTGCAGCCCTGTTATGGACACAAGATAGCTCTTGTACAACTTGTCTTTGTTGAGGAGAAAGGGCAAGGAGGTGGGCAGGAGCCACACCTGCTTACCTCTCTGGATTTCCCTTGATCCTGAGACAGCACAGCCCCAAATCACCACTTCTCAAAAGCCCTCAGCCTGCCATTTTTATCCAGCCAGTGAAGCTGCAAATAAACGTGGAACACCAATAGGAACAAGGGAGATGCCAAAAGACTATGGCAACTGCTAGAAGGTAACCGCAGGATGTGCTGAAATACTCAGCCAGAGTCTAACCAGCCTGTGGAATTGCATGCTGTGCTATTCACTTGCAGTCACGAAGCCAAGGGGTTACTGAGATACCTGCATGTGCCATTCATCTGTCTCGAATTGCTCCTGTGACCTGTAACTGTGAAGCCAGATGGCCGTGTTTGTGGAAATCTCAGAAAAGGGTCTGGGAGTCAATGAGACGGAAGAGAAGACCACGTGAGGACTTTACCTATGACTACCCTTGCAGACTAAAGAGACAGGAGACACGGATGGCACTCCTGATCCAGGAGGCTGCAGAGGGAACCAGCTGTGTTTCCCTGGGTTACTCTGCCCAATCCACGAGCAGCTGCTGCTTTGGGCCATCTCAGCCCCAAACTGTACACCCAAAATTAGACTGTGTAATCAGGCCTTGGGTTCTTAAGCCATAAATACTGAGCTTTGAGACCTGTTTAACTGACACCTTTTTCCCTGGAAATGCTGCGGATGTCTTAACAGCTGACTGCATGGATTTGGCATATACATCTGAATTGTGGAGAAAGACAGACAAGAGGGATTCAATCGCCTACCTACCAGGCAAGGCTTACTGTGATCCTAAGGCTTTCTTCCATTTCCCTGCCTCCTTCACGTACTGTGCCTGACACATGCAGATATATTCTCTGGTCCACTATCCTGCCTCTTTTTGCCCCAGCAGAGTTGTTGTTGAGAAGAATGGGAAGCAGGTAAGTAGTACTACAGATGCACAAAATGCCCTCGCATGAATACCTTCTTCTGAACTAGCTTTCCTCACGCCTGCTCCGTTTTTAGCACACATTTCTCCAAAAGCAACAGTATTTGTTAGAGGGAAAAAAATGCTATCTGACTACTTTATGGAAAGCAATCAAAACCTAAAATCAGCAAGAAGCAAGAAACACAGAAAAAATAAAACAGACCATAAAATACCTATGAAACAGAACACCATCAACTTGCCTGGGTTTCAGATGTCTATCAGGAACAAGCACAGCATCTCATCCAGAGAGGCTGGGGGAGGTGTCAAGACATCCAGTGTCTTAAAACTCCTCAGACTCTGTGACCATGGCTGAGAGCAGCTTAAGGAAACAGTATGAGCTCCAGCAGCCAGCTGCTCCTATCTCCCACTCGGATCACACCACACAGCAGGAGTGAGGGCCTATACTATAACATAAGGAGGACTGATATACCCTGGGTAACATTTTCTGCAGATGTGGTCCAGGAGTGGCTGGGAAGGGCAACACCATCAGCAGAGTAACTGCAACCAGCAGGGGAGGTAGAAGGGCAAAGGAGGTAGGAGGGCAAAGGAAAGGGACCTTACATGCTCGGTCTGTACTGGCTATGTGCAAACTGCCAACTGACAGGACAGTGCTGGCCAGAAAAGAAATAGCTACACCAGCTTTCAGAACCTGGACTCTAGAAGACACACAAGGTTCCAAAAAAGACCGCCTTCCCTGCAAGAACAGGGAAGATCAGAGACCACCTAGGATGAAGCTTCTCAGTTTTGAGGGTCAGTGGTGTGATGTAGTTCCCATGAGAACAGGGGTTTGTGCTCACCTCAGAGGACCCCTCCAAGTCCTACCTGCCCATAAGGTCCAGCTGGCAAAGGAAAAGATCTCTTGGTGCTGCTGGAGTTGGCCCTTGGGGTCTGAGATCCCCACCTGGCTGGTCCACGAGTCTGTGCACGAGTGTAAGACATAAGCAGGCTATTACTAATGTTTAGAGAATTACAACCCATATGTACAAGAAAAGGTTTACTGCCATTTGCTTGAACAAATTCTAAATCAAAATACTACTTTTGTACCTGGGGTCTGCTTTGGCAATTTTACAACCACTCAGTGGCACTGCAAAATTGTCTGAAGACAAATAGCTACACAGGAAGACACAGGTCCAGGAGAACGAGGTATTGGATTTGAAATTCATCAACTCCCATGGCATTCGAGGCAGGATTTCACAGACCACAGCCCATACGGATTGCTTGTCTTTGCCCTGCAGTTGACCCCTCTGTGGGAAACACCCACGGGTGACACAGGGGTCCAGCTGTGCCCATGATTCCTGCACAGCCTGCTGTGCTTGGACCAGGCACAACCTGCCTGGCCCGGCCTCAGGGGCAGCTCAGCACAGAGGATTTGTTTATCAGTCACTGCCACCAACAGAGGCAGGAAGGCAGGAAAAGAATGAGGATTTCACCAAGCCAAGGTGTCCTTCAAAGAACAGCTTCAATTCAGAAACACTGACGTTCTTAGTATTTCTGACTAAAATTACCTTGGAATTTTCTATTTCCAGATTTCCAGAATGTTTTTCTTGTGTTTGGCCCACTTTCTCACTGAAATTGAAAGTAAAAATCCCCAAGAGAATAATGAAGTACCAGGAGTGTCCTTGCTGACAAGTATCCCCCTCTTCCCCTGATTTTACATGAATAGAAATCTTCCTCCTCAGCCCCCTCTCTTTTCTAGCTCTGATGGAGGCAGTGGAGCCTTGGAAGTTTACAATGCTTTAAAAAAAAAAATCCAGTATAGGTAAATTGAAGCAAATGCTTGATCCTGAGCTTTCATGTGAAGAAGCCCAGTTACACTGCAACTCAGCAAATCTGATTTCTGAAGAATTGTATTTTCTATCCCAGTGCTCTGAAAACAAGACAGACTCAGTTGTCACTTGGAAAAGCTTGAGCAATGGCACCTGGCACTTGCAGCACACCTGCTCCTCACAGACAGGGCAGGATTGCAGAAACAAAGATGAGGGCTCTCTCCCTTAAACCAAACCAGCATAAAACTGCAGAACCAGAGCAGGGCTGAGTTCTCGCCAAGGGCACTTGGGTGCAGTTTGAACAGTTTCCCCAGGGAATGGGAACACCTGCACACCCCTCCAAAAGGACCAGCCCAGGAGTGACAGGGCTGTGTGACAAAGCAGAGCCATTCCCAATACTTTCACACCTACCCAATACCTGGGAAAAGATGATGTGGTGGCACCTGGCTGTGCTCACAGATATCCACAGATATCCACTGCTTAGAAACGTGATCTTCCTAAACCCAGCATCCTCTTTCCATCTTCTCCTCCTCAAGCTTGTCACACACTAAAAAAGAATCTCAGTCTTGTTCTCCCTCTCTCTCTCACTTACTAATTATATTAAAAGAACAGTTGATTCTTAATAGCATTTAAAAGTGTATTTTCCCTCTTATTTATCCCAGTTTCTCTTTCTTTCAATCAGTTTTTGAAGCTCTTCTCCTCCTGCCTCCCACTCACTGCTAGTTCTGTTTTACTGACCCATACTAATTTTACTGGTTCCTGCAACCCTTAACCTGCTATAAGATCTGGGGGTGTCTGCTTTTTTCTTGGAGGAAAGGAGGACAGAGTCAAGCTTACTGTTTTCCTTTCACATTTTTTTCCAAACCTGTATCTCTCCCCCCTCAGTTTCCCTTTATCCTCTTATCTGAGAGCAAGGGAAGGATTTGCGTGTGCTGCCTGTGGGAAGATTTGCCTTCCTGCTGGTAGCAGCTCAGGCTCAGCTGGCAGTGAGCTCCCGCAGCGCCCTTGCACTGAAATGCTCTAAGTTGTGATGGATTTTTACGAGGTGGATGTGACCACGGCAAAACCACATACGCTTTCATATTCTCTCTTTCTGCTCAAGGCAAAGTAAAAATGGTGCTTTCTGTGACAGCAGTGCAGCATCCAAAGAGTTTACCTTAAAACGCCCAACATTTCTACTGTGTATGAGGGCAACAAGCTGCAGACTGGAGAAAATCTCTGCAGTGTCTGCTCACAGACAGTCAGTGCAGGGACTTTTCGGGAGAGTGCTGCAATTTCTCTTGTCATCATCTCTACCCAGTGTACCAGGTGCCAAGTTCCCAGCACAGCTCAGGATGCATTGGATGGCTGGGACCTTCACACTAGTCTCTGTATTTCCTATTCAAATCCAGGCTCAGGAAATGAGATGGGGCAGAGGGAACGGGATTGTCTGTGTGTGTGTGACTTAGGGAAGGGTGAGTGAATGGCCGGAGTGGCGGGCTGGCACATGTCCTGGTGAACAGCCTGTTCTGGCTGTGGCTAAGCCCCACCAGCAGCACGTCCCAGCCCCCCTGGCACCCCCTGCAAACACAGTCAGTGCTGGACAGGACACCTGGGATAGGGTGCTGCCTTCATGGGACCAGACTCATGCCACGTCACTCTTCAGAGAGCTTCCAGGCTTCTGAGCTTTTTCTGGCTGCCCTTGCCTTTAATCACAATTATGAACCGTCACTGCTCATTTCATCTTACTGATGCCGTCAGGTCTGAATATTCACGAGGGCCAAGGAAGCCCCAGACAGTGAGAAGATGTACAGCATCCTTGCTGGCACCTCCTGCACCAGCGAGTCAGGGACAGGATGGCAATGGCCCACCGCCCTGGAAGGGCAGAAGAGGCTCTTGAGCTGATCACCCGTGGGGCAGAGGATCTTGGCAAGTGGCTCATGAATCATATGCATGGCTTCAACTGAGCTGAGCTGTAACGTTTAGAAGGACTGACAGAATGTATTTAAAAACTCTGTGAAGTGCAAGCAGGCATGTCTAGATAAATGGTTTCCATTGTTAACTACCCACACTGTAACACATTTTAATTCTGACCATGAGTTTGTCCAGCCGCAGCTTTCAGTTATTTCAGTTCACTGTTGCCCACAGACCTTCTCTTATCGTGATTCTCGCTGCATTAAAAACACTTCTAGTGTCTCACTATAAAGCAGAACTTTCAGATTTTAGACCATTTTTAAAACTTTTTTTTTTTAATTTGCCTGCCAAATGGATATCAATCTGGACACAGTGTCTCAAGCCTCATGTGATGTCTTATGTTGGTTTTCTGCTACTATGAGATCTAAGAAAAATTTTTTAAACAATAAGGAAACTAATTTTTGAAAAATGACTTTTTATTAAGGAAGAATGTTGTGTGGCACGAATTCAAATATCTTACAGAAGTACCTACATCAGAAGTTATTTTCTTCTGAAAACTTTATAACCTCAAAAAATTATACTAAATTTGGCTATTGAGTGGTGTTCTACACAGACCAGCTCAAAAATGTGACTGATTGTACTCAGTACCATCTTTTTGATGTTTTTACTTGGAACTAATATCATGCTTACCGTTAGAAAATCCAACAGCTTTATAATTTTCTCCTGGTCCTTTCTCAAGCCTTTGTTTAAAAACTTTTGCAAAAAATCTTATAACCATTTTTTTCCATCTGTATACCACTCAATTTGTCTTGAATATAAATGTCTCCATGGACACTGCAAAAACCCCCAATTTCAAAAACTTTTATATTTCATCTCCATTGCCACACTCTAGGCAATGAAAATGTAAGCATTTATAATGCTGAATGATTTAATGCAATTCTTCTAAGTGCCATACACATGAATCAGCTCATTACCTCAGCCTAGCTATATGTGGTGTAGCCAAATGTAAATCTGCCTGCTTTCTTCCATTCCAAACCTCCAGAATTGATAGCAACATATCCTGGAGCTCTGAAATGAAACTTCCAGATCATATTTTCATTTCAAATAAATGAAAGAGTTCTCTCTTTCAGAACACTGGGACAGTACTCAATAAGCCCACAGCGCCCAAGCTCTCCTGCAAAAAGCAGTGGAGCAATCTATGGAACACAGGAGCTGTGCTGTACCCCCAGGATATTAGGCTATGACAAGTAGCTGTAGTAATTTTACAAACACGTCTGAAGGCCAAGCGATTGTTATGGTGAGATTGCTTCAGAGAGTGCCTGGATGATTTACCTGGAAGTCTGGAGAATAAACCCACTGGTAGGGATAGATGCTTATGGTGGTAGAACCAGAGAGATATGAAAAGAAATTAAATATGGAGCATATTTTGCTGGGTGAGCCAGGCTGCACCAAATGTAAACCAGTTAACAATGTGACAAAGTTACCAATGCTTTTAAGAAATAGTTTTAGCTGTTTAATTATTTATCACTAATGTTACATTGCAGCATATTTATATAATATTTAAAAGAAGATCTAAGATTGCTATTTATTCATGAGAAGATATCCTGCAGACTAAAAGAGTTCATTGGCACAGAATAAAGTTATTAACAAGTCAAAAGTAATTTTAGCATAGTCAATTCTTGCCTTGTTCCCAAGTAGTGCAGAGAAACACTCTCAGTGTTTTTACTTCCAAGCCTAAAACACTGCAGAGAATCTCAGGTGGCTCCCAAAGTCTATGTTGTAACCTACTGTCCTCACGATCTTCCAGAGCAGCTCCTTGACCCATAAGGATTTCCCTCTCTGCTTGGGAAAAGCAACCCAGTAGAAGGTGCTGCAGTGAGACCCACAGCTGGGAAGAGCCAGGCATGGACAGCTCAGGCAGTGACTCCGCTGAGAGGGGGAATTTTGAGCAGAAGGTCTGCAGGCTCACTAAGGGACTCTGTGAAAACCTGTCACACAGTGCTGTGTCTCCACGCCCAATCTAAGGGCAATTCTTAGAGAAAGAAAATACAACATTCCTCCTAATCCTCCTGATACAACGGAGGATGATTTTCTTACTGGGACCATGGCTCCTTTATCTTCTCTTGAAGCAGCAGCTATGATGAACAACCAGGTATGTCTGCTAAAGTTTAGAGAGCTCCAATGAACCAGGAAGGCTGGATTTTTGGGTTTTTTTCAGGGGTGGGAGGACTGCAGAAAACAATTTCTTTTTTTCCCAAGAGGAGCAAGCAAGCCAAGGAGAAGAAATGGTTGGAACTCTCCAAATGTAGCCATGACTAAATACAGCCAGTTGTTATCCAGCACTCTGTCCACAAAACCAATAGGAAGAACAACCCATCATTCCTTCAAATGTTTTCTATCCGTTAGCAGCTTAAGGCAGCCTTGCAAAGGGGAAGGACTGCCTCGTAAAAGAGATGGCAAAGCTTGCACATGGTGTGCTATTTGACCACGGGTTTTGCAGGCTGCAGGGGTCCTGGGCAGTGGTGGGCAGAGCTGGTGCAGAGGGCACTGCGTTGTGCAGCACTGATGCTGGGGACTCCCAGTACCCAATGTGTCTCAGTGTGTGAATACAGCAGTCCTGAACTCGGCAAAATAAACTGATACCGAGATATGCTCCTTATAACAGCTGGATTTGGACAGCCAGGAAAGGAGGGATTTAGATTCAGATCCACAAAGCAAAAACAAATAAATGTATTCTTTTACATTAAGGACTGTATCATTCAGATGGCTCACAGACAGTTCCCAGGAAAATGATCAAAGGACATGATTACCACTTCTTGAGATTTGCAAAGAACATTTTGTCATTGGTCTCACACTTATAAATTCTATAGGAGTCAGATAAAAGACGCACACCACTCAGAAAGGCCCACAGAACTTGACATTTAAGGTTTAGATTGAGCAGTGCAGAGGTTCTCGGCTCCGTGATTTTTACACTGTCAGTGTGACACACAGAAGCAACATCACTTACCAAACCAAACCTCATCACTTCCCACCGCTTTCAGACAAACCTGAGCTGTCTGAAAGACAAGTTGCCTAGCAAATGTCTCTGACCATCAGAGAGGAGCTGGGATGACTCAGACTTGAGAACTTTGCAGTTACTCCTCAGTTTGGACTCACCATGAACTAAGTTGGTCTCACTTGCAAGAAGAATTTCCTTGCCTCGAAACACATCTTGCAGGTGAGGCATGAGGAAGGTGCCCACATACCTGAACAGCAGGTAGGCGTAGTTTTTATTCTGTTATTATGATGGCCATAGACATGGTTTAAGACATTCTGTCCCAAAGCATTCACAATCTAAAGGCAGGACTACAAAGTACAGGTAATGGAACTACATGAGGCCAATTGAGAACTTCAACAAGAAAGCAAACTTTTGCTTATTACTGATAACTGAAACTGTGGGTAAAGGTGCTCTCAAAGCTTGTAATTTGGAGTGTGTGTCACCATTTTTATTTAAGTAGTGTCTGAGGAGAAAACCTACTTTGGATCATGAAAGGAAAAAAAAAGAAGCACTTTTTAACACTTTTAGTTAAAACAGAGTTCTGCTCTGAGTCCTACATCCCTTAAGCAAGGACATGTGAATGTTAAGCTGAACATGAATCTCATGTGCCTACAGGAACTTCCTTGTGCACAATGTAGAAAAGGCAGGTGACAATTGCTACTGAGTCATTTGGTCTTTCCCTGGCCTCCGGCCAGCTGTAGCCCAAGGTGTCTGGAGCAGACACAAAATGCAAATTAGCAATACAGGGTGCAAGTACAGTAGATCAGTTCAGATGCCAAAACTGGTGATACTGTTACAGCTTATGACTTTTGCATTTAAACAGCAGAGCTGAGAGTGGTATAACAACTTCTCAGATGATCCCCAGGGAAATTAGTTAGTCCAATTCCCCAAGATTCTTTTTATAAAAAGTCACCCTCAGTACCTATACACTATAAATAGTAATCTGTAACATCAGCAGGGAGATTTTTTTTAAAATACATGTTTTTTGTTGACTGTGCTGTAATTTCTAGAACAGTTTATTCCACAAAGAAAGTAAAAACACAAGCTGCGATTTTATTAATACTTTCATTCATGAAAACAAACCATCTATGCATCACATGTGGCTCTAAGTTAAAATCAAGGTCTCAGTATCACATGCAGAACAACAACTGGACAGTCAGAAAAGAGAGAGAGTCACAAAAAGGAGCTCTCCAGTAATTCCAGAGTCTCAGGCAGAGTGCCATCTTAGGACAGCAAGCACCACTGGACTTTGTCCAGCATGTCTGTATCTCTCGCACTGAGGAGCCCAGCACTGGACACTGCTCCAGGTGTGGCGTCCCCAGTGCTGAGCTGAGGAGAAGGATTTCCTCCCTTGGTGTCTGGCTGCACTTTGCCTGATGCAGCCCAGGATGCCGGTACCTTTCTTTGCAGCAAGGGCACAGTGCTGGCTTACGGTCAACTTGGTGTCCACCAGGACCCCCAGGTCCTTTTCTCCCAATCTCCTTTCCATCCGGGTGGCCCCCAGCATGTACTGGTGTGGGGGGCTGTTCCTCACCAGGAATGCAGGACTCTGCATTTCTCCTTGCTGAGGTCCACAGGCTTCCTGAGCCCGTTTCTCCAGCCTGCCAAGGCCTTCCAGGATGGCAGCACAACTGTCTGGCCTATCAGCCACTTGTCCAAAGTTTCTGCCATCAGCAAACTCGCTGCAGGTACACTCTGCTTCATCTCCAGGCCACTAACAAAGAAGTCTAACAGGACTGGACTCAGTATAGACCCCTGGGGCACACTGTTATTTACTGGCCTCCAACTAGACTTTGTGTCACTGACCACCATGCTCAGGGCACGGCCATTCAGCCAGTTTTCAGTCAACCTCACTGTCTGCTCATCCAGCCTCTCACAGAGCAGCTTGTCTATGAAAAGCTATTGAGAATCATTATACAAGACTCTCTTAACCTTGTCTGAGATTACTTTTGTGTGTACCTTTGTGAAATGAAACCTTTAGTCACAAGATTGTTTAAAATGCACATTCACAATTTACCTATTCCCCATCCTCAATATTATGGAAGTTGAAGCACAGTGTGTAAATTGAGCTTAGAAGGTTAAATAGTTTTGGCTTCTTTACAAGCTATTATTAACTTCATTATTTATAAGTCTCTCTCTTTGTTGTAATGTTCTTCAGCTGAAGGTTATTGAACTGTAACTTCCTATCACAGCATCTTTAATTAGGCTAGCTTTTCCCAACACGTTAGGAAGCACGGTGAAGAACGAAGCACGAACTCTCTGATCTGCTTCTCCTGTTTTGCACTGTGCTGCTACAAATGACTGAGCTCAGGGGGACTCAGGCCTATAAATGCTTTTATGAATCAGGACAGAATATTTGATATTATTCTCTAAGTTCCACCTTTTCTTCTGTGATGACAAAGGCTGCCGTCTAACAAAAAAGAGATTTTTTCTTCAGATAGAAATGGTTGACATTTCTGTTTCCACCAAGAAAAAAATGAAGAGTTTAGTACAATGACCATCTGGCTTTCGGCTGAATCTCTCAATGTCTTTTGGTTGTTTAGCTCTTACTGTGTGTTTAAAGCTTTTGCTGTAATGTATCCCCAGCTGGTTTAAGACTTCTCTGCTGTATTAGCTGCTTTCTTTGAGTCACTCGATGCCTGCCATTTGTTTAGAGAGGTGAGAAGTCCACTCAAAGGTAGCATATGCCTAAAATGCCTTGAGGATACTCTGTGCCTCTGGCTATTTTTATGTCTTGGAGAGGACTTTTGTGGTGGTCTTGAAAGAGCCTGGTGCCTGAGGGCTCCTGCTATGATTATGTCTCAGCAGATTTCACCTTCAGAGGAGACTTCTCACCATTAAATCTAAATCTTGCATCGAAATCTCCCATTCTGAAAATTCTGAAATAAAAAGTTTATCACTGTCTTGTTACTTTACATGGGAGCATCTGACTGTCTTCACATGTTTGTTTCCTTCCCATACTTTAAATGTCCCTTTTCTGAAATTTCCAGAAGGAGCTATTATACACATTACTGGATTGATGGATTTTATATAATTTAATCAGTAAATAAAAGCTAAATGAGAAAAAGATTGACTAAATATATATCCTACTTTGGTAAGTGAAAAGTAGTTCAGGATCTGATTCTGTTAACTCTACTGGCAATTATGCAGCATCTGAAATACACGATACTACTTCCAAAAAGAGTAACACTCAAGGTGAATCAAGGTGACCTTTAGTAAGAACAAGTATCTACAGTACAGGGGAGCATGAGCCTTCCCACTCTTGTTAAACCACTAGGGATTGCCACTGTCATCCAGAACACCTGGAGCAGCTAATAAAGTTAACAAAATGTATGATTGAGTCTTCTGCTCTATTTTAAAAGAGATAGGCAGGCACCTAAAATAATTTCCTCACCCACCTGGTAATTACTTCTAACTTTTAAGGTCCCACACTTACATCGTGTGTGAGGTTGTTTACACCTCTGCAGGACATCACTGGGCGCAACAGCTGGTCCATTCAGATGGCATTAAAGGATCAGGGCATGGCAAATTGCTCCCCAGCATGGTTTTTTTCATGATTGGCTTCTCTGTCTTTCCCTGAAGCAGTAACAGGACAGATAGATGGCACACAGAGCTTTTGTTTTCTATAGTAATGCCAGCGCAAGGAAAAGGCCACGGTTTGTTAGCCAGAGTACCTATGACAGCCCTGACACGGAATCATAACAACAGCAATGCCAGCCAAAAAGCCAGGGTGATTACCATGAATTTGAATTCACATAAGCTCGCTTCTGTCCACACCTGTTACTTGAAGAGTTGCCTTGTTAAGCCACGTAGGGAGTGCACGCAGGGAGTCTGCAGCCATGGTTCCAGACCCTGCAGGTGATGGGGTGGGCAGGTGCCTACTCCTTGCCTTGCTGGAAGTGACCCTTCACCAGTCCCCTGTGCAAGAGAGCCACCTTTGTCTCAAACAAAATAACCATTTCCAGTCTGTCCACAGACCTTCTCTGTGCAAAGAGCAGAACAAAGATTATTTGCAGGAGCTCTGTGCTTTTAGAATTTAAGGGCACAGAAAAACGTTGGATAATTTATTCTGATCTCCTCTGTATTGCAAGAATTTCACCTTTGTAACTTGCTCTGCAATTGATGTTTTTCTTTTGATTGAAGTAGAGTCTGTTTAACTGAAGGCTAAACAAAAGGGCACCAAGCTTTCAACTGAAAATGTCTAAAAGTACAAAATCCACTAATTCTCTTCCTAGTTGGTCCCAGTAATTAATCACCTTGGTATTAAATACTGGCATATAGTTTCCCATATGAATTTATAAGGATTCAGCTTTTGTCCATGCATCATCCCCCTGCTTAATTTAAAGGTCTTTTAGATGATACAGTTCTCCTCCCCTCATAAAAAAACCCACTTATGTGCCTAATCCACTCACCTTCCTTCCAATAATCTAAATCAACTGAAATGTTCAAGTTTCTTATTGTATGGCATTTTCTCCAGGTGTCTAAGATTTACAGGTTTTTAACCCTCTCCCAATTTTTCAAAACACCATTAAAAATATGAATGTGAGAACCGACTGCAGTATTCCAGTGTCAGTCTCACCAATGCTGCATACAGGCACAAAAAACCTTCCAGCTTCTAATTAATACTCCCAGCTTAGATATTCAAGGATGGCATTAACCCTTCTGACTTTATGCTGCAATAGGAACTTATGGTTGCTTGTACCTTAAACCTTATTTAGAGCCTCATTTTGGGAACCAGGGTCCCTGCTTTTTACAAGAGCAAGCCTGCATTCATCTTTATTGCAAAATTTTTCATTTGACTATGAAAATGTGCTCCTTCTAATGGTTCCAGCTTACCAAGAAATCCAGGCTCCTCTCATATGCTCGCTCTATCCTCATTATTATCCTGCTTGACCCAAAAGCATTATTAGCCTATTATTATGAGTCCCTATTTATGTTCAGACCATTAGTAAAAACAAAAGGTTCCTAAACTCTCATAATTCTAAAAGCAATTGTTCAGCTCTCACTTAAACCTGGGAACAATTAACCACTAAATACATCTCAGTTTTCCACAGGTAAATATCCCTTGCGTGTTGAAATTCAGGATACTGGAGCCTTGACGGTTAATTACAGTAAAAGGCAAGTGTTTTGGAAATGACATTTAAAAAAAAAAATTTAGGACAACATAGTGTTAACTAGTACCCAGTACTACCATCCTCAAATTTTAAATCAGAAAAAGCCCTTAAAATAAAGATCTGATAATAAATTGTGTATCAGTCAACATACCAAATGTTTTATCTTTTTTCCTAGCTGCTCCTGAATGAGTCTGGTTCCAAATCAAGCTACTCAGCTGAGGTGTAACCTGAGCAGACCTCACAAGCGAAGGGTGGGTTTAACTGTACACAGGGTGCTCAGTCAGACACAGAGGTCTCTCTGGAGTGGCTCGATCCATTTTCCATCAGCATGCATTTTACTTTCAAGGTGACATAACAGTAAATGCCTCCGCTCTGGGGATGATCACCCTCTTTTCTGCTCGTGGCAGTGGGGCACAAGCCATCCAGCCCCTGGGTGACAGCACGGGGAGTGAGAGGGTAGGAGAGCTGGGGAGAGCTGCTTCCAGGAGAGCTCAGCCTTCAGCTCAGAGGCAGCACTTCATGGTCTTAGTAGCTGAAGTTCACAACCACATTTAATGACCACGGGGCTGGGTAATAAGCCCAAACACTTACTGTCAAGGTTGGATTTGGGTAAAACTAAAGAGGACATGAATTCTTCAAAACATCCCCACCCCCAACCCCTCAGATTGCATCTCAGCACGTATGTGAAGAAAATGTGAATGTCCTCCTCTACCATTTTTCAGACGAGCTCTCACTGGCCTACATACAATTAATCTTAGGAAAGTGAACTGCTTGCACAAAAAAGAGACTAAACCCTTAGGAAATTTGTTGAACTAAAGAATAAACAAAATATCTGTAAGACTTGATTTTCAAGGGCATGAATCATCCACAGCTTACGCTTGAGAATACTAAGCAGGTCTGAAAATTGGGACAATTGCTCTGTTTCTGCTGTTAAGTTGCTGCCTCAGCTTCCCTGGCCTTCACATCACCCTATAGCATCAAAATACTTTAGATGTGGTTTTTACATTGGTGCACTGAGAGTTCATTCAAATTGTTAAAGTATCTTTAGGGAAAATTGATCTGTTAGCTCTGAATCTAACCTCAAAACATTAAGCCACAAGAAAGGCTGGTTTTTATCGCCAGAGTAGCTAGTTTCTCC
Organism: Melanocharis versteri; assembly: GCA_013397845.1. Lineage (NCBI taxonomy): Eukaryota > Metazoa > Chordata > Aves > Passeriformes > Melanocharitidae > Melanocharis > Melanocharis versteri. The sequence goes on along the minus strand of VZTG01004890.1, from coordinate 170,861 downwards.
TCTGGTTAGACATGTCAGAAAACAAATCTGTTGGGTAAGGCTATCTGCTGGTGGGAACTGGCTAAGCTGGGCTGGCAGGGCAGAGTTTGGCCCAATCTTCCCCCAGTTTTAAGTGACATCATGCTTTCTGTGCTCTACCCAGCCAGCCCTCCACATCATAGATACTGAACACAATACCTGCATATCTGCTGGAGTGATTTTGCCTGTCACCTCCTCTGAGGAGACAACAATGCAAAACACGCTCTACCCAGAGAAAAGCTGCACTTACCCGATCCTCTTCTTCTCTGACATCTGGCATGGTGCTGATGCAGAGGCTGACAGCAGTGATGGCAACAAAAGAGATTGAAATACAAGCAAAGATCTTTCCTGGGATCCCTGAGTGGGGGTTCTCCACCATATCCCTGAGCTTTCGCATGCACAAACTCAGTCGGCTGTTGTCCTGGAAGGCACGTTGCGCAGCTTCATTAAATACCATCTCCCTTTCAAACAGCCTGGCCTCGGCTGCCTCTTCCTCTTTCTGCCGCAATCTCTTTTTACAGCACCACTCCAGGTGGTCCTCCTCTATCCCCCAGTACACAAGCTCCTCTTGGAACGAAAGAGCACACATCTCCCTAAGAAGCCTCAGCTTCCCAGCTGTCAGGAATGTCATAATCGTTCTGAAGGCACTAGGATTACGGTCAAAAAAAAATTCATTGCAGCTAACGTCATAATCATCACAGATGTCCATGATCTCATCGTAATTGTTGCAAGATTTTAGCTTCCCAAGCCTGGTCAAGGGGCAGTTCTCCAAGGTGGTCCAGGGAATTTTGTACTTAATACCACCTACATTGATGATCACAAACCTGGACCGGTCATCCAAGCGTGCTAAGCAGCACAAGTCTTCTCCAGGATGCAGAAGTTTGGCCTTTTTGTAGAAGAATCCTTTCTTGGTTTGCACTTCACACACGTTTTCCAAGTTGTTGAAGGAGCGGGAGCTGAACTCAGGATCTGCATTCCCAGTGAGCAATGCCATTTCGTGGTACATCTGTTGAGTCCATAGGGAGGTTGAGGCTACTCAAACAAAAGCATCTGGAGCTTGACCAGAAAGTCTATCTGTAAAATAGAATTTTAAAATTAGAAGAAAAGTAGGGCACTCTTAGATGATAACAATCCTACCCTCTCACTCCCAGGAAACTCTTCTCTATGGCATCACTTTTCCCTCCTTATTTTAGGACTTTTTCCCCCATTATATTTGTTTGATAGTCGTTTGGGGAAAGAACTTATGCAACAATCAGGTCAGAAGCCATGCTATTACTTCTAGAGGGCTTAGTTAGTGATTGAATGGAAACAAAACCAGTGTATTACCATTTTCAGAAATTTCTAGAGGTTCAGGCTATATCCTGGACATCAATGCATACTAGAAGAGAAATCTAGTCATTTGGATAAACGGCCATTTACAGTTTAGCAACTTAATAAAAAATCTTAGTTGCAAATGTTTTTTTGATTATTGTGGTCCACCTACATTATGTTCCTATTACAAAAAGCCTGTAGGGTGAGGGTAAAATGGATACTTACAGTACAGTCAGAAACATGATGGCAGAAATTTAGGTAATTACCAACCTAAATTCACCAAGTCTAGGTAGCAATTGCAATGAATATGTGGGAGCTGAGGGCATGCTGGGTCTGAGCTGAAACCAGAGCTTGCCTGGGAGCCTGGAACTGCTGGAAGCTCTGCTGTGGGCTTGGCTGCAGTTGTGGACAGGGTTCCAAGCAGCCTGTCAGCAGCTCTGGAACAGGAGATCAAACCTCACAATGAAGCCGAGCTGGAAGTGACCCGGTTGCTGCTCTTACTTCTGGATAGTGCAGAACTCAACTGGTCACATTTAGAAGGAATTATGTATTATTCCAGGATTTAATTTGTGCCTCCTGCTTATCCCTCCTTTACCACACCACAATCCACATTACTTCCTTACTTTCTCTAAAGCTCATCACACACCTTCTCCAAAGCTGTCTCTCCAAAGCAATACTGGGATGTCTTGAAATGCTGCCATGTAATTGAGTTTGTGAATCACTCAAAACTCCCTGAATTGCTCAGATATGAAGTAGGAAACAGGAAGTTAGTGCAGGATGTCTGGGTCTCCACACAAAGACCTGGGCTGGGAGTGGATGCAGTGATGGGGAACAATTTTAAGCAGAAGATGGAGAAACCGAGAAAGAGCTGACTAGTGAAGGATAAACTGACGTTTTTGTTGACAGAATGGTAACCATGAGGCAGTAACTCCATAATTTATAAGCAACATTCTCCAATTCCCTCTGAATCTCATGCCTCAGCCGGGAGAGAACAACAAACAAATGGGTGCTAGAAAAAACTGGAGAGCACACACATTCAAACACATTCCCAGAGGAGCATCTTCCTTTATCTTTAATCAGCTCACTAACTCTTAGCTCATTAGACTTAGTCAAAACGATCTCTGACAGAGACTGGTGAATACTTTTAGTCACAGCCCTGAATCATCCTCTAAAGATTCTTACCAACCAGTCTCAAACAACAATGCTGCCATAAGAGTGGTACTTTTGCTTCAACATTTCTAGGAGGATCCAGTTTCTGAATTTCAGAATAACACTTATATCAGATATTTGTAAAAAGCCAGAGAATGGCTGGTTTATGTGCAAAAAGCTTCAGTCACCTAAAGATACTTTTCAGCAGTGTGAAAATTTCAGAAGAGCTAATGATGCCAAAATCTTTCCAATTTCACTTCGGGGACGAGAAATAATTGTTTAAACATCCGTTTCTACAGGGCAACATGAGCAACAGAGAAAAGCTCCTTCATCTGGCTAGGGGCCAGTAAAGGGCAACACGCACTCTGAGGAATGGGTGCTTTTACAGCACAGGCTTGAGTGCATCTGGGATTGCAAATACCATTACTGTCACAGCGAGAGCGCACTGTCAGCACAGCATATGCTTTAAGGATTTGGTCTCTTGTTGCTTTCTCTTGGTAAGATAAAATATTCACTGTCACTACTGAGGGCTCTGCACTTTTGTTTTCATGCCTCACTTGTTCCACAAGTCAACATACTAAAAGGAGTTTACATTGTTTTGACATCAAGGCCAGGATTTGTTTTTTCCTCTCCCCCGTGTAGCAGGTTGTTGCATAAAGGGGCCAGATATATATTTCACATTTGAAATTAGATTTGAATCTAATCTTACATGCACTTCTTCCTCCTCCTAAGCAGCAGCTAAATAAATGTGAAAATCTGCAAGCCTGTTGTTTGCTACAAAATCTCTGAATTGCAGAGGGTTAGTCTTTTATTTTGTGGATATAAAATGATGTTGCTTAAATCTAAAGCTTAAGGAAACAGCTTTTTTTTTTTTTTATTATCAGTGGATAAATAGAAAGTGAGAGAGAAGTAGGTTTAACAGGTTGATTCTGGACAGTGCAGCTAGCACCAGATGCTGGGGTTTAGCAACTAAAATGAATTTTCTGACATCACAGTTCAACATCCCAGAATCCATAATAGCTGGCAGCATTTGTTTTCGAAATTTCATATTTAATCTCAGATTAAAAGATAAGCATGTGAAGACAGTTGTATTAATTATTCTCCTTGGCACTTCTACCTTGTGAACTGGCTGCCCAAAGCTCGGCTCAGATGTCAGTGGAACAGCTTGCCACTTTAACTGTCCTATAGAAAAACAAAATACTGTGGGCTCCCAGTTTGGCATCTATCCTGAGAAGTAAAACAAGCCTGGAAGGTCTGCTTCTGATCTTATGTGCATGGAATGTATCATGACTTTCACTAAATATTAAAGGGTGTTTCAAAATTATGTGGGTCTTAAAATACTCTCTGCATGCCAGGGTTATCTAATGTATGCACATGCCTGCAGTAAAGCATCCCATTGAAGATTAACATTAAAAGCCAATACTTCCAGAAATGATACTACATTATCATCCAGTTGGCATTTCTACTATTTAATCTGACACATGGGTGCATGAAAGACTATTAAAACACAGTCTGGAATAAGCTGCCCATCACAGGGATGAAGGACAGAATTTGACACTATATTTGTTGTTCATAATTTTGAAGTGCTGTGGGAGAAATGCTGTATGAATATTTCAGTTTGGGGATCATATACAGGGTGGGTCATAAATAGTGGGGATTCTTTTTTTTTTAAGTATAGTCAAACAGTATTTATTCACTAAGAAGTATTTTCTTTGGCCATCTGTGTATGCACATGTATATGTCTACACACACACAAGTTAAGCCACATTCCGTCAACAGCAGACAGCTGAGATCTTCACAATACAGGTGTTTCTCATCAAAGATTTTAAAGACTCAATGAACGTCAGAAGCACACAACTGCCTCATATTCTTCTTTTTGTTGAAGTATTTCCTCAATGGAGAGAGGGCTATTTCCCTGCTTACTCCCTTTTCACTTTGCCTGCTCCCAGAACTGCTCTTCACACAAACATTCCTCATTATCCCATTCTATCAGTACAGCTGCATCTAAGTCATATGTGATTCTGCATGTGGCTCCCCTGGTCTCAAGCTGCCTTGGATAAGAATGAAGAATGGGGCAAAATCATCCCTACCAAGAGGCTGAGCAGCCTGGCAAGGAGAGCTTCAAAACAGAGATGAAAGGGAGGCAGTGGTGGAGCAAAGACTGGGAGGTGCCATGGCAGGAGAGACTTCGTGAGGAAGGGTGGCCACATAAAGCATGTGGACATAAATGAGAGTACAGGAAAGTGTCATGGGCAGGGCACTCACACCTTTTCTGAGAAGCCAGCCTGACCAGGTGGCTCTGAAGGGTCTGTACAATAAAGCAGGCAGCCAGGGGGGAAAACAGGGAGAATTCAGAGGTCCTTGTGCAGTTGCACAGAAGAAAACTGTTCTCTGAGGGTCGTCAAACACTGAAAGAGAATGCTAAGAGAGGTGGTGGAGTCTCTATCCTTGGGGATATTCAAAACCCATCTGGACACAGTCCCAAGTAACCTGTTCTAGCTGATGCCACTTTGAGCAGTGGGAGATAAATCAGATGAACTCTGGAGGTCTCTTTCTACTTCAACTACTCCATGATTTTGCAAACAGTCTCTTTTGAACTGCTGCTTTAAGTTACAAAGAATTGAAGGTTTACATTTGTGCTACAGTAGCAAGAGGAAGCCATGAGACCTTTTAGAAATCAATGTTTTAAGATCTCCTTGGTGAAATGAAACACATTTTGACAGAAAACAGGTAATTGTGTCATAATTTAAAGCCACAAACATGAAACATATATTAGGGTGACCACAAGACGTTTTCTCTCAATTCCAATGAGAGTTGAGTCAGTAAATCTGTTCTGCAGTGCTCAGCCATTTCTAGCCAGGGATGTGCTGAAACCTGACATCGCTGCCTGGGACCAAAGCAATTCCCACTTTTTACTGCAATGTGATTTATAAATCACAGCACACACAATCACTTTAATACTAAACCTTACACATGCAATTGACCATACATTTGGTGATATTGCACCTAACACTGTGGACCAAGAGGCTTAGGAGATCCAGGTTACTCTTGTAATTATTACAATCCAGTAGAACTTGCACTCCTAATAATGAGTCCCTGCCAGTCACTGTGGAAGCATGGAGAGGAGAGCACCTGCCCATGAGGCTTACAAAATGCAAAACAGATGGGGTGTGAGAAATACACATATTTAAAAACAAAACAAAACAAAACAAAACAAACCCCAACACAACAAAACTGAAAAGGGGACTGGGAGGATATGGTAAAACAGATGCAGCTTAGCCTAGAAGGCAGACTCTATGGGATTTGGGGAATTAGCTTCTGAGTTTGTCCACATTGAACGTGGTTATGGCTCCCTACATACTCATTACCACAGAATCATTTATGTTAGAAAGACCCGCAGGGGATCGCTGAGTCCAACAGCTACCCTGACACTGCCAAGTCCACCACTAAACCATGTCCCAAAGTGCCACATCTACGGTCCTTTAAATACCCCCAGGAATGGTGACTCACACTTCCCGAGGCAGCCTGTTCCAATGCCTGACCACATTATGAGTGAAGAAATGCTTCCTAATATCCAATCTAAACCTCCCCTGGCATAACTTGAGGCTGTTTCCTTCTGTCTTGTCTCTTGGTACTTGGGAGAAGAGACTGAACCGCACCTCACTACACCCTCCTTTCAGGGGAACTGCAACTTGGACACAGTCAAATTGAACATATTTCTGTATTTATTATCAGTAAACTTTAACATGCCTAACCTCCTAAGCCCCTGCTTAGGGAAGGCAATAGCTCAAGAAGTTGAAAAGGTACTAGAATTTTGAAGAGCCCTTCATTTTGAGTACTTCTTTGTCAGAGGAACAGGAAGCAGTGACACCACCTTACACACCCAGCTGAGATGTCCCCATCTAACAGAGAAAGAAGGGTTTCTTGTATAGGTATGGAGCACAATAGCCAAGATAGTCTTCTCCAGACAGTATTTTGGGGGCCTTGAGGAGGACACTGCATTTGTCAATCCAAGAAGCCCAGGAGACTCATGCTGTAATGAAGGCTGCAAAATTCAGCATGTGAAGCTGGACAATGTTGCATACTCTGAGCGTACATTTTCCTTCATATTTTCATTAATTCAGTGGAGGAAAATAGTAATAATTTTCTTCTCTGAACATCCCTCATCACATTTAGGCCACACTACATAATTAGCTGAAACAATTCAATTTGTTAAATGAAAAAATTAACTTGACTCAACATTAATTATTCTGACAGGCGTCCATAGCTATTTGTCTCCATTAGACAGATTATGAGTTATCTTGTGTCACTGCACTTGCCAGAGTTCTACAGTGAAAGTATTAACATTGTGACATCTTCACAATCTGTGAAATCTGTGATCTGTGAAATCAGAGATTTGGTTCAACTACCTACATGAAGGTATGGGATCCTTACCTGCATCTTCATAGCTAAACCCAATCTTATTCTGCACTTCCACAAGCTTTCGGTGCCCATTTATCTTTGTACCCTAAATCGAATCGAACCATTTTTTGTATGAAGCTATTTTCACACTTTAGTTGCACAGCAGACAAAGGCAGACATGCTAGGTGAAATACAGACAGAGGAAGCACCGCTTTTTTTTGCACTCTACCCAGAATTACAGAATTCTGTTCAGGCTGGTGAGCGTCAACATTTCACTAAGGTCCTAAAACATGTATTTCACTTAAACAGAACTATAAATAAAAGCAAGCAGAGACTGCAAGGATTAGGCAGAAACATTTTTCCCCATAGAATTATTACTACTTTCAATAAAACAGAGAATCGTGTTCAAACCATGCTTTATTTGTTTAGGTGAATTAACCCTCAGTTGGTTAGAAGAAAAAAACGTTTGTAAAATGTGCTTTCATCCTCAGTTCGTATTTCCTGAACAACTGAAGAGTCTCCAGATATGCACCAAGTGGGTGATGTGCTAAAGGGAAGGGACTTAAGAGCAGAGCTGTACCTCCCAGACTCTGGGAAGATTAGATTGGACATGGAGATTTGTTTGATCCAGTTCCTGTTAACTGCAACCCTGGATTAAGTATACAGTGTCAAGGGCCTAGAATTAAAATGTGTTCTATCTGCACTTGCTTGGCCAGTGATTGAGCCCTGTGAACAGGGTACCTTTGACCCTTGCTGGCAGCCACCAGATGGTGAAGTTATTATTCTTCCATGAATCACACACAGGTTTATTTTAGGAGCCTTACTGATTAATCCTGTTTAATCAGCCAGTCAGACAGGGTACTATGAGCTAGTTGCCAATCCGAAATAGCTCTTTACCTGTTCTTAGATTGCTGTATTTCAGAATAAAAAAATCATCAAAATCCAGTTTTTCAAGTATCTGCTCCAGTCACGATTACATACCCACAGCTGGCCTAAGATACAATCAAATGCACTATCAAATGCAAAAGTGACAGACTGTGTAGTATTTTAAAACAGCATTGTTTATCCCTCTCACCCAGGAAATTAAACAGATTGTCTCATTTCTGTTGCCAAAATTCTAGAAGCACGAAAAACCAAACAAGTTTTGGTGTCTTTGTAAACCATAGAATTATCAGTCAAGTGTTCAGTTGGTCTGCAGATCACTGCAGGGGGAAAAAGCAGTTTTTAACATGAGCTCTGCTCCTAACGCTGATCTTTTCTTTCTGATCCATCCTACTGGTTTTTGCAATTCTATACTTAGCAGCTCCCCACCCACATGAATAATATGCTTGATTTCGTACAGAATCTAGCAACTAGATTTCTGACTAGAAATAAGAAGGTTTGACTGTCTGATGCCACTCTTGGCCCAGTTTCACATTCAGAAGTTCATAAAGATTTGTTGGGGCATTTTTCCTAATAACTGTACCTGTTCCTGTGTCTCTTTCAGGGCCATTCACAGGTTTGCATGAATGGTTGTTAGATACATATGATTGAATGTGAAAGGATGAGAGGAAACAGCCTCAAACTGCGCCAGGAGAAGTTTAGACTGGATTTTAGGAAAAATTTCTTCACTAGACTTATCAAGCATTGGAACAGGCTGCTGAGGGGAGTGGTTGAATCAACATCCCTGGAGATCTTGCAGACACGGCACCTAGGGACACGGTTCAGTGGTGAACTTGGCAGCGCTGGGTTAACGGTTGGACTCAGCGATCCTAAGAGTCTTTTCCAACCTAAATGATTCTATGAATAAATATTCCTATTAACTGCTCACAGATTTTTAGATGTAGATCTAGCCTTTTTAATTTCCACATGAAATCCTTTGCAGAAAAGATAAATTGTATACAGATGCATCTTGCTTCTCTTGTTAGCCTGAATTAATGAACACTGGTTTTTGTGTTTTCATTGTTTTTTTGCAGATGATGTTCTTGTTCTCATGTGTGTTTCATAAGTGAATTGTGCATTGACCTCAAAAATATTCCCATCTCGACCTAAACACAATTCTGTCTCTGAATTTAACATGATTTTAGTTAATTATTAACATCATTGCATAGAATACCTTTTAAATTTAGACTCATTAAGATTGTATATTTAATCCCTGGTTGGAGTTAACAGGAACTGGATCAAACAAAACTCCACATGCAATAGAGTTGTCTCAGAGAGACTCTGGTTAAAGGATAGCTCCCGGCCTAAAGTCTGTCCACTTTAGCTCATCAATCTCTTTGTGCACATCTGGCGTCCCCAGAGCTTGTTCTGCCTTGTTTGTCCCAACATCCCTACCCACACTCACAGTGACACACACGTTTTGCACAAGATTAATATGGCTGTGGTTCCAGAGCCCTTGGATGAGGTGATTCCTAAACAGAGGGGGGTTCTTAACTCTATGGCATGATGCCCACCCTGAGCACTGGGAACACCAACACAGTGCTAATAACTGCTGCTTGGTGCAGCAAGCATTAACTGCCCTACCTGCTGTGGACAGAATTCAGGAATCCTGTCCTCCAGACCTGTTTTTAAATGAGAAGGTGTTCCAATCTTGCCCTGTACACAACTTGCATTTCCACAAGGAACAACCATCACTGCCCGGTGTGGGAAGCTCCCACAGCCCTTAACTTCTATTCTGTGCAGTTTTCACCCAGGAACATTTACATTTTGCAGCTTTCAGTTGTGGTGAACTGGAAATACTGCAGCAGCTTGAAGTAAATTAAAAAATTAAAATTTGTGCTAAATTAATTAGGAAAATTAATTCTATAACTAACAAAGAACCCCTCATGTATTTATATAAATTTAACACAAAATTCTGTTTCAAAATGTCAATTTCATTACATCTTCTGTCCTGAATTCATCCTAGACAAATGTGGCAGCAACATCAACTTTCCCAACAAAAGCTGACAGGACAAAACCACAGTACCTGTGTAGAAGCACTGATTCTTTTAGTTCCTGGAAAGGCGAGAGACTGTTTATATTTTTTCCCCTCAAACAGGTAGAGGCCTTTTCCAGTTTCGGTTTACAGACGCATTTCCACATTCTTACCCTGCTACTGAAGAGGATGAAAATGACCTGAAATAGTCTAAGGCATCGCTGTAATTTCTCTCACCAGCAACCCACTTCCCTGTCCACTGAATGGCCATTACTGTATTCAGTAGAGAAACACTTACATTCACTAAACATGCCCACTCACTTAAAGGATCATCTGATAATGTTATCAGTTTTAATGTTTCATAAAGAACCAAAATGATTAGAAAATTTTGCACTTTCTCTAATGCAATTATTTCAGTATCCTCACAGAGTGAGGATATTAGCATTTTTAAGACCTTGTTCTCTATAAAATTTCAATGGACTTATCTGTGCAATGCAGTGAGAATGAATGGATTCCACTGTAAAGATGATGGCTTTAAAATCAGGTAAAATATGACCGATCCAGTTATGTGCAATATAACAACATATTGAATCCTTCATAACCAACAATCATATTGAATCATTCATAAATCATCTCTCCTTTCAAAAACACTGGAACAGATACAAGAGGGAGGCTGACAGGCTAATTATTCACGTATGCAATAGATGAAAACATTTCACTGATATCTTGCTGGAGAACCCTGGTAGATCATGTATCATGAAGACACACTCTGATGTAACATTCCCAGAGAACTGCTACAGTGACAGAAGTGTGAGAAGTTCAATTCTAAGACCAGCTCCCCAGTCTGGAGGTTTTTGACCCAACAGGTTTATATGTACCACTGAATAAGGTGAGCTCTTGGGGCAGTGAAAGTGAGCAATAACATAAACACTATGACAACAATCCAGACCTTTAAAGGATGCTCAGGGTGGCTACTGATTCACTAATCGTTTTTGCAGTTAGGATAGCAAATGAACAATTCCTGTTCTCTGTGAGAAAGCTCTCCTCTGTTCAGAGTTCCTTCAGTTTCAGCCAGATTGCTCACCACCATTCTACTTGCAATACCGTCACATACACAGAAACATTGGGATAAAATACCACTAAGGAATTCATTTTACAGCATCACCACTATTGATAGGATTTTGTTTCTGAGCAGTTATTTTCCTGCAGCAAAAGGACATGTTGTTACTCATAAGGCATACATTATTCTGCAAGTGAGACAAACAATAAATCAGTGCCAGATCCCAGTATCTCTGGCACACTCCAAAGCTGCTGGGTTCTTCCTCTGTGCTGTCATGCTTTAAATCTTACTACCATCAGAAAGATGATGAGGAATTTCCAGTTATTTCAGTCCATTGCCAGCTGGCCTTCCCCTCCCATGAGGAAGGCTCCATGAGCTGCACAGTCTGTGGTGCTCACATCAAAAACTCAGTTAGGAGGTACTTAACCCAAGGGCCTTGTTCAGGAGGTGCTTAAGACTCCACTCCAGGCCTCATTCATGGCTGCCTCATTGGTTTTAATTCCCCCTGCCCGTTCCTGGTGCAGTGCTCTGTGAGAGAGGGTAATTGTGGGGGGCTATGCAGACACACAAACAGGCTTTACATCAGCAAAAGCAGAATAACCACGCACACCAGTCCACCCCAAATCTGGGTTATGCTAGGCATCCGTGCGCAACTTTCACTCCAAGTGCGTGCCCTGATGGCTTTGCTCAGAACCAGGCCTACAAAGGGCAACGGGCCTTGGCAATTCCATTGTCAATGGAAAACAGGAAGGTGACCAACATGGTGAACTGGGCCAGCAGAGTTGAGGAAGTTGCTTCTTCATTCCACCTTTACCTGACTGGCCAGTCCATTGTGCAGCTAAGAGGATATCCACGACTCTTTCACTTTGAGCAATGGAAAGCTGCTCTCGCTTTCTTGTGTTGCCTGAAGATCTGACAGGCTCTCAAAGAAGCTGGAGACTGGCAAGTGTAGGAATAATTTTGTACCTCTTTTTCTTTCCAACTATGCTCCTTGACTGCCAAAGGAGGCTCCCCGGAAGGTGCTCTACAGATGAATAAGCTGGTCTAACTCATCAGGTTGTGTTTGCTAGGGCACTGCAGTACTGGCATACTCAGGGAAAAAAAGACGGATGTTCAGCTAAATGAGAAAGATCACAGAATGGAGGAGTTTCATAGGTACTAACAAAAAGCTGGGCTCCAGCTCTATTCCAAGACTGTACTTTGGTAAATACAAGGTTTATTACTACACTGAAGAATCTGGAGCATGGTCTCTACAAAGGCTCTTTTGTCTCCCTCCACAGTGACAGCAGTGAATGGAAGTGATTCTCAGACACAAGGCTTACGTGCTTAGCAGCTCTGTATATTTGTATCATGCAATACAGCAGAACACTCCAGATTTATCTACCTAAATTTTACTTGTCCTAGGGCATTTGTTCCAAACAAAATGTCATTATTCCATTATTGGTTCTTTTTGCTAACAACCAACCTTTACTGTACACAAGATACACAAAAGATACACTGAAGAAATAAGCAAGGAAATAACTTACATTCTCTCTCCTCCTGAAAATTTTTAATTAAAAGACATCTCATAAAATATGAATTCATATCCAATTTGCTTGCTCATCAAGTAAAAAGTAAGCACAGATATCAGCATCTAAAAATCTGAATAAAGATCAGCAAATAAGTACCTAACAGCTACTTAATGAAGATGCTCAAAAGAAATGCATGCAATCTGATTTGTACTGCATAATTCTTTTTGTACTATTTATTTTACACTTTAAATGACCTTATTTTATTTAATGCATTCAGTCTCAGTGGCTCACTGATACAGAATCATTTAGTTTAAACTCTGATTAAGCAGCTGCTCTCCAGTTCAATCAGTCCCCTTCCCAACAGCAAAATTTTATTTGGCTGGTGAATACTTCTATACCCTGACAGAAACTTGAAGCCCCATTCAGTCTCAGAAACCTTGTCCTGAAGTGTATCATCATACTCCACAAGGCCTAGCTTCAACTGAATCAACAGGAATTGAGTGGGCTATGGAATTGGGTTCTAGAGAGGTCCATCCTCAGGCTTTTGGGGGGGCTGGAGTGGAGGGTGCCCCTGGGAAAGCTTGCTGGACAGAACCAGAAAGATCCTACCAATGTTATACAGTAAACTCAGTTCGTAAGATGAATTTCTGTCTCTGTCATCATTATAGAGATGTTTTTGTGGCTGTAAAGGATAGCGTCATGATCTGGAAGGGAAACAAAGTGTGAAATAAATATGAGACATGAGCAAACACAGATGAGTTTACAGAAAGAAAGTAGGAGAGGAAAAGCACTTAGCTAAACCTCTTGTGGTCAGCTAAGAAATGTAAATGGTACTGTTTTGAGATAAAATATGATCATAAACTAAAATCACTTGGTGGTTTTATGCTTACAACTGCTAAATCAAAAAGAAACATGTAATTTACAGTGTGAAGTAAGAGAAGGATAAAAGGATAGAGACCAATATGGTATAAAGCAGATACTTCATTATTTTAGAGCCTAATTCAAGCATATGCTGAATCCCTGCACTTTTCATGTAAGTTAGCAAGTGCCAAGCAGCTTGTAAGAAGCTCTCTTCCTCTCTCAGAATCAGGATCCCAGTCTGCTATATCACCTAAGAAAACCATCACCAAGTAAATGCATAACTGGTACTAAGCCCATGCTTAAATATATATAAACACTCCCCTAGAAAATGTTGTATTTTCCCCCATGTATATGCATATCTATGCAGATATCCATATATTCCCCTCAACAGGCAGGGGAAATGACTGACATGAGATCTGCAACACGAAATGCATGTGGGTCTCCAAAACCAGCCCTCAGGAGCACAAGGCCAGGAGTAACCAAGGAGGGTCAAATCAGTCACCAGCTCTCACTGGCTTCCAGTGGAAACAAGCAGCTGGAATCTGGTGCCTGCAGAAGCACCCAGTGCAGTTTGAGACACCTTGGGATACCTGAGGACAGCAGATGTGACACAACAACAACAGCTGGATGCCAAGCATGATGTGCTAGTACATCTAAAAGAGCCATCTTTTGGCAACCAGAACTGCCCTAGGTAAACAGGTCCTCTGAGAATCTTTGCACACAGAGCCTTTGGGGATTTATTTTTAATCTCTTGGCAGCGAAAAAAGATCCTCCATATTCATAACTTTTTAAAGTATGGCACTCTTACATCAAAAGTCAGTGCTGCAGATCAACTGATCTCTCGATGGAGATAAGATACTCACTGAAACAGCAGAAGTGCTGTTAAAAAAATAGTGGATTTCTACCATTCTTTGGTGCATGTAAACCCGAAAATATCTGTAATTAAAGTTAAACACTATCCTGGAAGCAGTTTCCATAAGATTCACATTAGGCGGCTATATTTATTACTAAATGTTTCCTGTTTTACCCAAGCCGAACACATTCAGGAACTTGCATTACAGAGCACAACTCCTTAATTCTCAAGTTAGATGTGATCACTGCAGATACTGGTGTTGCACGTACCCAGCCCGTGCAAGTGTATTTCCAGTGCCTGTAGCTTGATCAGGTGTCTGCTCATACAAAGGCACTTGTGATGGGGACCAGCTGGAAATAAGTCTGTGCATAGTTATAATGTGCGTATGAACATGTGTACAGAATCAAAACCAGCGCGTTATTCCCTGTTTTCAGAGGAGAGATACCTTGGTCACAAAATGTCATCATGGAAAACCTGACGGCCCTCACCCTTCCAAAGCACATACACACACCCAAGAGCCAAATGGATAAAGAGAAGCCAGTGAAAGGGTTAATGTAAATTGGTGTTACCTCTTCTGCTGTTGGATAAATGCTGTTTTCTAAAAATAGCAAATAGCCTTCCCAATTCTGGACTGGTAAAATAGAAGGATTTTAAACTAAAACGCATCCTCTATAAACCACAGTAAAAAAGTCAGAGTTTCCTCCAAACCCTAGAAATTCTACTACTCATTGTACTTATACAAAACCAAAGCCCAGCTATGAAAAATAAATGAAACCTAACCACCTGAATATGCTTTTCATATGCTAGAACCTTAGGCTTTTGGTCTCCTGCCTCTGTTTTATGCATAGTCTGCATTCCCACTGACTTGACAAAACTGGGAATTTGTTACAGTGACAGAAAAATCAGGGCCACTTAATCCTCCAGTCTGTGAGAGTAAAGCAAACTACTTTTCATAATGTATGTACAGGCATCGTGTGAGCATTCACTGGTAGCTGTATCGGAACACCCGGATATTGTGTGTTTGTCAGTCTGCCATAAAGGGTTATAAACACACAGCTACAAACTGTAGATGAAGTCCTGAAGTACGGACAGGCTACGTGCACCTAAATTAAGAAGGTGTTTTAATTCTTGATACAGAAAGATGTAGAATGTCTTTCTGCAAGTAAACCTGTTACGTTTTTCAGACTACGGTGATTTTGCACACAGAGAATCAATGCTCAGCAAGACCTACTGGATTCTGTGTGGTTCCACCAAATGAGAGGAAGAAGAAGAAGCAGTATAGAAACCAATATACAAAGGAGCCTTCCTGAGCACCGAGTCTCAGGTTATAAGGACAAGATGGGGACAAGGTGAGAGAAGAGACAACATGTTGCCGCATTTCCACCTCATTTCACACTCCTTAACACCTTTATTTCCAACCGAGAAAGACAGGAGCAGTGAAGACTCCACAACCCCGGTCAAGCCATCCCAGACAGACAGTGAGGAGGAATTTTAAACAAGTTACAGACATATTCATTCCAAATTCTCCTGAAAGTGTCATAGCTATTGCTGAGCACCTCTCTTATGGACATCTACTCTTATGTCCATGCCACTTTTAAATGAGTGATCCCCCTCCATCAAATCTTGAGCTCCACTTTTTTATAAAGTATGAATAAAACACTTTTATCCATTAGTCTAATTTCTCCGGCTTTCCTAACACGGAAAAGGCGAAGGAGTCACTTGTGGTATCTTTTCTTATTTCCCATAATCTGGCAGATCTCTTCTCCTTTTGAGTAGCTTCTTTACTCTTTCTCCAAGCTATTCTTTGCTAGAGCAACATACTGTTCCTCTTATTAAGGACCCTTTCACCCCAAATAAATGTCTTGCAGTATCAACCCACCATGCATCAGTTCCAGCTCCTCATTACCAGGTCCATTTTTTCTTCCATAGACACCTGCATAATTACATTATGTGAAATAGCTTACATAAATCAGCAATCATTGTCATATGTTCTAAAGAATTGACCTGCAATTGTTATCTACCGCAAACTTCATCCCAATTACTTTTAGCCATCAAATCTAAGCTGTAAAGTCAAAAGTTGACTGAATACAGGTTACTGAAGCTGCATTTTGGAAACAATAACTTGCAATTTATTTACCTAAGTCCTACTTTCAAAGCTATTGTGATTGCATTCCCACAGGCCTTGAAATTGATTTTTGAAACAATACTTTAATCTCCTTCCTACCTGGCAAGCTTTTTTTGGTGCTTGGTTCAGAAGCTGAGATTGACCCTGCCTTTTCATGTCTAGGTCTGTGCATTGATGTCACCTGCTCTGCATCCTCGCTCGCTGCTGCGTGTGCCAGCCCAAAGACTACAACACAGGGAATATCTGCGCAACAAATGAAGCTTTCCTGATGCTTTCAATAAGCAGTGACTAACAGCTCTTTATTATCAAAACAGTGGCAAAAATAAATTATATTTAAGGTTACATTTTCACCACCTCCTTATCTGTACATACAAAATACATCCACATAACTAGCTGTGCAGCTATTCAAATGCCTTTTCAAATGCATCTGTACATGGTCAAATGTAGATTTTTCATACCTGAAATGACAGTAAACAAACAAACCAGAAGCCAAATGAAGATTTGGCTATTTAATCTAGAGCATATTGCATATTAAGAAACACATTCTAAGTTGCAACAGTGTAAATTATTGCTATCCCTTTACACATTTTCAGTTTCCGCATGAAAAGAATCACATTTGATCCACTGAAAATAAATCTGGTCAGAGGCTATTATAAAATGCAGAATGTGCTTCCACAAACAGAACAAGCAAACTTGTGTAATTCATGCATTCATAATTTATTTCAGAGTCACTCTGTTTTGCTGACATATATCTATTCTTCTTAAAACCTTTTCCAATGAGTTATTTTATGTTCCAATAAAGGCCACCTCAAGTATCTCTTTTCTTTCTGTTTAATTCTGAATATTTCACAGCTTGAAACTTCCAGAGACTATCTGCAATAGTTACATTTAACCTTCCATATGCCTCTCTTTCTCATATAATTGTTTACCTTCTAGGACAAGGACTGGTATCAAACTTCCTTTCTTTCGATTAGGCTTCTTTCCTACTGCTAGGTAGCACGTGTACCCCTTAGGCTTTCAGTTTACTAAATTAACTGTCAGCATTTTTTATGATCCCTCAACTTCTTTTCCCTCCACAGATTTATCTCATTTCATTATCCTTGGCAGTTCCAAAACCTTTCAAAATTTGGTCTGCAGAAATTCAATACTAATGCAAGAGGACACAAGGTTCATCCTGACAAGAGATAACTACAGATTTTGAGCACACCTCTCTAGTTAGCCTTGACCAGTCTTACTTTGTCTGTCATTCAACGCCTAGCAGTAGAACTTGGGCACACTATACAAACCCTAAAACCAGAAGTGCATTCTTTCCCTAGAAAAATACATACTCCTTTCCATTTCCTGAATATTTCTTCTCCTCATCACTTTTTCAACTACTCCTAGTGAAATTACATTACCTGACTACTTTGCCTAAGGCAAATTGATATAGATTATTTAAACATCTCTTTGTTTTCTTTTTTCCTTGTGGAGGGTGAGGCCAGCAAATTTCATACTAGACTAGCAACATGCTGCGAAGTCAAAATTCAAAGAAACATTCTGCATGCCTCCTGCTCTAATTTTTGCTTTGAAAATTACTTCTTATGTTGATTTGAAACATGAAAAATAACTGCGTGTGGCCATAAAAGTGCACAGGAAAACAAAATCTATCAGTTACACTGAGCTATTTTTGTCATATCTGCCCTTATGGGTCTGTTCCAACTATATCACTCTAGTTAAGTCAGTGACTTACTATCAGCTGCTTGCCAGCTCCTGGCAGTGCTCCATGACTTCTTCTAGGTGACTCACAGAGCAGGAGATCGACCTTAAGGTAGCTTCAAACAACAATAAAATGTGCAACTTGCCAGTCCAAATACAATTTCTCCCTCTCCTAAGCCCCAGTCTCATCCTACCTGGGCTTCTCGTTCCAGCCTGCCGAACATTCAGAGCAGGAGGAAGGAGGCTATTTGAAGCATCAGCCTGCAGGTGTTTCCAAGATGCGTCCGTGATTAAGCAAAGATTTGCCTTTGATTTCGTCCAGCTAAAGGGCAGATGAAAGTAAATGGACATTTCCCCCCTAGCCCCCCATCATTCTATCTTTTGCATTTACTTACTTCTGAAATGCTTTCCAAATGTTTTCTCAGGGTTTGGCCTAAAATCTTGATATGCTGCCTCCGAAAATTCTTCTCAAACATATGTTATTTGCCTTGAAGTTGATAGTGTCTTTCCACTTCAGAAAAAATCTTCAGTTAGAGGCAGCATGAGATTCTCTATTTCCAGACCAAATCCATTCAGTTATCAAGGAAAGGATTAGGTCTTCTACAAAATCCAGTCAGGGCACCCACAGAGGAAGCTGATCTGCTAAATAAGGAGGTGCCATTTTCCACAGTGCCTTTTCAGAGCTGAACTGCCATATGCTGCTGCCTATCCCTCCTTCACTCGCATCCTCTCTGGAAGAGACCAGCTCTGTGTGCTTCAGTCCACTGGCTCAGCCTTCCCCAAAATGGTGTGCACTTTACTTAGTTGCAGGCTAACGTCTTCTCACCCCACCCCAAGGCATTGAAATATGTTTTTGGTGCCTTAGGCACCCTTCAAAGGAGCAGATGCTTCTCTTCCACACACATTGCACCAGGTGATGCAATAGGGACACATGATCCTTTGAGGGTCTGTGGCAGGCTGAGTCACAGATACGAAGCGATTGGCGGACAGAGGTGACAGATTTTTGCTCCACGTGTAACTCTCTTTCTGTTTCTGGTTTCTTGTGAGGAGCACGCAGGGTTGAGGAGGTGGAGGGATGCCACAGTGTTGTTCTGATTCCCTTGCACTGCATCAAGGGAGCAGGGGGATAGGCAATGGGAGAAGAGCTCTGCTAGGCCCAGCCTAAATCTATCCCTGTATCATGTTAAAACAGCTTCAGTATATGTCATTGGGGCTGAGCAGTACCTTCTGTACAAAGAGAGACTCCTTGAAGAGTTCTGCGACACCAGTGCCCATCAGGAGTCAGGACTGTCTAGTGCAATAATGGAGCTCTTACAGCCTGGTCCTTATCTTCC
The DNA here is from genome assembly GCA_013397845.1 of Melanocharis versteri. NCBI lineage: Eukaryota > Metazoa > Chordata > Aves > Passeriformes > Melanocharitidae > Melanocharis > Melanocharis versteri. The sequence continues at coordinate 151,647 of VZTG01004890.1, read as the reverse complement.
CCAGCCATGCAGTCATACAGCCATTACCTTACCAGCCCTTCCTGGGCTAAAAAAGCTTTGAAATGAAGCTCCAGCCAAGACACCCCTCTTGCAGCCTCACCTAAGACTTCTCTCCAGCCACATCCTGCATACCAGCTCACAGCAGGCACTCCTAACCCCCTGGCTGCCTGCCTCGTCCTCCTCTCCAAAGGGACTTTGGCATCACTTTCCATACATTTTGCCTCTGCAAAGCTACAAAAGCCTTGCCTCTCACACACGTGCCTGCCACTCCACTCAAGAAAATAATGAAAACCAAAGGATGGAACATGGGTGGGAAATAAAATCTGGTAAATGAGACTGCCTTTACATAATTACAAAGCCCTAACCGTAACTGTACTAATATACTTATTGCTGTGCTGTTGAGAACCCACCGGTGTAGCAAAAATGTAACACGGGGAAATAAGCAACATAAAAAGGTTTTAAAATCCATCACTGGATCCCTGGAAACCCCCATGTTGTCTTCTGGCACTCCGATACTTACCAGCTGGCTTGGATGAAATTACGGAGAAGGCAGAGGGATGCTCTTTTCTTTACCACACTCATTCATTATCTGCCATCCTCACCATCACAGTACAAGACACAAGCTCTGTGCCACCACCAATGTAGGGCACAATGTCATGCTCCCTCTGGCCTTTGCCTTTCATCCAGCCCCTACATGAGGCTGAGGAGTTCATTCAGGAACCTGAAGTCAGGCACTGTTGATCCTAGCTGGTAAGGACTCACACCTTTATTCAGAGACAATCCCATGAACACGCAGCTGGTGACCCTGAAGCCACTTTAGGTGACACCTATTATCTCTGTGAATGGGTAGGTGAATGTACAAAACGAATGGAGAAAAACTCTTGCTCGTGACAACACAGGACAGAAAAAAATGCAAACTGTACAGATAAACAGCCTGAACACTGTTGTTCTACTTTGATCTAGCACCATTTTAAGTCAAAACACCAGTCTGTGGAATTTTTACACTAACTTATTTTAAGTGAAAGTGATATTATGACTATCTGAATACATTTAACGGCCAGCTGAAATTCCAGCAATGGATGGCTCAAAGTTGGACCATGTCTACTAGCTTACATAGGTGGAAATAGGATGACAAAATCAGTAGTTAATAGAACCCTTCATTGGATGGTTCAAAGAACCTCATACTGCACAGTCATGGTGGATCCTGGGAGCAGTTTGCCCCTAAACCCCAACACTGCATTTTCATTTACATTCTGAAAACAAAGGCTCTGATTCCTTTTACACCTTTTTTATGCTATTTAATTTAACTTCAGCTGTGTCTCTTGCTTCAAGATTGTCCCCTGAAATCTCCAGTGATGCATAGAATAACTTAAAAATTGTAGAGTAGGATCTTCTGGTGGTACAATTACTTTTTCTCGTTAATAATGGTTCACTTTTGAGAATGCCAAGAGTGGTATAAAGGATGCCAAGGAAGCAAAAAGGTGGGGAAGGAATCATGTCACTAAACTTCTTCAATAGCTTGAATGTGCTTGAAAAATCTTCTCAACCAAGAAGGAAGCAAGAAGAGCCCAGAGAAATGCTGACTCCAGAGGCTTCAGAAAAGAATCAGGTGGCTGCCCCTATACACGACAAATCCTCATCTGACTTTGGTTCTTCATGCTGACTCATGCATAGAGCAGTGTACCCCCCCCCTTATGACACTTTTTTATAAGAAACTCAATTAATCCAGTTTATCAAAAACTATCAAAGTATGAGTTTTGGATCATACGCCGGTCTTCTATCACTTAAGCTAAAATTGGATCCCTTCATTTGAGGAGTAAATAAATTCTAGATAATCTTAAAAAAAAAAAATCCAGTATTTAGAATTGTAGTAGGTTGTTGAACAAGGAGCCATGTTTGATATGAAACAAAAAAGCATGCATATCCACATGTGCAGCATTTGAACAGGTATTATTTGTCACAGTCTCCCACAGATGCTATCAGAGCTTACAGAGAAATGCAATGGTTATTAAAAATGATTCACCGCACTTATTAACATGACAAAGCACAAGAACCATGAACTAGTCATTAGAATGCATGAGATTTGATAAATAAAGGCTTTTCAATGTTCTACAAGGACCCACTCTAGAAACCCCTTACTTTTTGCGAGCCCATCAGCTTCAGGACACCGATGTACTCAGTAGTTTGTTTGTGTGAATTACTCATGAAGGGCCCCTTCCAACCCATACCATTCTATTATCCGATGCCACTGGGATAGTGCAGGGAAGTGGCCAATCTTTGATTGCAATTGCTCAGTTAAAATTTTCACCTACAGAAAACACAGTTTTGCTGTGCCAAGTCCAAGTTAGTGCATGTTTTGAAGGTATTTATGCTGATTCCCTTCCTGCAGGAGAAAAGCAGAGCTTGCCGAAGTGACTTCCAGATGGAAGGTGCATCCCTGATCATCTGTGTCTACAAACAGACCAAGTTGGGCAGTCCTGAGGCTGCTCTCACTTGACCCAAGTGAGGAACCATCATCTTGGAACTCAGAGTGGAGGAAGAAAGCCAAGTGAGAATCACCTATTTTAATTGAAAAGTAATTAGGCAAGAACACCAGCAGATTGCAGTGGAAATTGAGAAGCCATAGAACAAACTGTTCCCTGGACTCAACGATCCTTGTGGATTCCTTCCAACTCAAGATATTCTATGATTCTAAGCGTGAAGTCTGTTAGGAGTAGACATTGAATGTAAGCTCTTTTCACAATTTTTAATTTTAAAGTTAGAAAGGAAATAAAAACAGAAGTTTTACTCTTGCTTAGTCCAAGGGTGATATATTATTCATCCATAACTCTGAGGGTTTTAACTCTAGACCCCCGTAGAAGTGCAAAGAAATACAAGTACAAACACCTAGGACTGAGATACGCTCTCATTTACACAAAGGTAGGTCTGGATGGGCTCCTTTGATTTACCTCAGCACAGCCAAGAAGAACATTTCCCTGCCATGCAGCCAGGAATTACTCCCCATTAAGAGCCCTGAACAGCAGTCTGCAGAACAAATTCTAGTTCTTCCGCTGCCAGAGGAAGCCTTCATGGTGTGAAGCCTCATATATGCACCAGGAGAGGCTGAACCCGAAATCAGTCTTTTAGAGAAACACTAAATGCAATATTAAACTGAGAAATATTTTAGAGACATATACGTTGAAGAATATACACATGAAAGAGGATATTCACAACCTACAATCACCAAATGCTGGGACTCTCAAAAGCCTGGAGAATATGCTGCTTCTGCTTCTGGTGGATAAAGAAAAGGTTGTGTATGCTGTGCATTTCCAAGCCTCACAGGACTCAACCTTTTGTTCCTAAATCAGTAGATATGAAATGGAGCCTTATACTGGCTTCTAGACTACTTAAACTTGTCATGAAAAGACTCTTCAAAATTTCTCTTTTCTTCTCTCTCTTTCATATGTAACCCTGATCAGCTTCTTTAATCCATATATATTTGCAAAGGGTTTTGCAGGCTTTAAAGTCATACTCAGGAAAGTCCTTCCTGAAACACCTTTGATGACTTTACAGTCATATAATAACATTAAAAACTACTGCTCAAAGTCTGAATAAATGACCTTGAAAAATACAACTGACAAGAACACAGCAATAAAATTATTCTAGGTACAGAACTTACAGCAAATCAACCTTACCTGAACCAGAACTGGTGTGACTAGAGTTGTTCCTGCCTTCTTGTAGGCTGAATAGAGACTTTCTTAAGGAACTGATACGACTTTCCCTCAAACAATGAACACAAGTTCAACTGAATGCAAGCTGGAAAAAGAACCCTAAAACTTAGCTGGTAACTTAGAGTGAATATATTAATTTGAGAAACAGGCACAGAAACTGTGCCTGATTAAACGTAACAGGGTCACGATTTTACTGCGTGCTTCTGTATAGTGAAAGCCATCATATAAATGGTACCATTCAAAGTTAGCATACTTGTGCACATCAATAGAAACCACAGACAAGACTCTTGTGGCTTCACTGATCGCTTAAGCCTGGCAAGTAAGGCTGGTCATTATTCTGAGCACGGAGGTAAGTTCAGAAATATGCCAACATGCATTATTGCAATCAACATGCATTAGTGTACATCAGCGTGCATTATTGTAATCAAATTTAACAGCTCAACTGAATAACAAGGTCTTGCAGTCTGAAAAGATGGCAAAAGGTCCAGTAACGGTAACAAAGTGGTACTAGACTGACCATGACGACACGTAGCAGGTCTCTGCCATCAAAGTATAACTGCAATTTCACTTCAAGAATCAGTCTTGATGGTCCACCATAATCTTCATTAACTAGAAGCACATTACAGCGGTCTCCAAAAGCAGTAATTTCTGATGTCAGAATTAGAAACTAGAATTTATGAGATGTGCTCTATGTCCTGGGAAATAATCTGCTTTTTCAAGTATTTCTTCCTTAACTTTGGAACATTATCAAAGGCAGTTTGTGAGGGAAGAGAATTAATTTGTGAGAACCAAGTAAAAATTTCATCCTGACAGGTCAGAATAAAGTAGAATTCTAACTGATACAGACTTTAGCCTTAGGATAATATGTGAAAAGCTCTAAAGAGGCTTGGGTTTCACTCAGAGTTTTGTTGAATGAATTTATATTGTGATTGCAGTCTCCACAAAGGCCCTGGCTTCCTGGCTTTACCAGCTGAAACAAATCGCATTGATAATCTGAAGGAAAACAACTATTTTTCCTCACGTCCGTTACAATCTGTTCAGCATGGAGTACCTAGGATTCTCACATTTCACTCTGAGAAGTTTAAAAACCCCTCATCTTCCCTCAAGCCCAGTCAATTCTTCACCCTATTATTTAGCCCATTCAATGATTTATAATGTTGACAATGCACTTTCTCTAGCAATTGTTTCCATCTCATTTCCAAAGCAGGATGTTCCTATTTTTAGAAACATATTAACTCCCCCTCCCAAAAAACCCCCAAAGTCCAAAACCAAACAAAACCCTGGAGCTTTTTTCTCTACACTGTGAAAATCTGTCCATCATTATGATAACCACCTTCAGACAGTGGGACAGGTTCCTGGCTGACACTGCCTTACACCACTCGTGCAAACAACACGACCTCGACCCATTAATGGGAATCAGGTATTGTTTCCTTCATTAATCTGCATCACTTGTGTGGTTAAACCAGCACATTCCCTTTGTTGCTGACTCTGAATGTGGTGTTATATTACTGCTCCTGCAGTTCAGTGTTGCTTCAGCTGTAAACAAATACAGAGTTTAGCTGTGAATGAACTCCTTCCATCTCAGGCAGTAACAGCCCAGTAATGCCAAAGCCACCCGAACCAGGAATGGTACACAGCACAGAAACCAGGGCTCACAATCTGTGTACTACCATAGCAAGGGAGGGACCGAAGGGGGAGAGAAGGCAAAAGGGAGAGACTCTGAAATGATGTTTACACACTCAAAGTCACCACAGTAAGCAGATCTGCACTAAGAAATACTGGTTTTCAGACAAATGGGCATCCAAGCAGTATCTCCCTTGATTCAAAGCTGGTTTGATGTGACAAACATTTAAAAGCAGTAGTGTAGGTCCAGCTCTAACTCAAGAAATTAAAAAGTGAGCGGAAACCAGCTTCCAATTCAGGATCCTGTTCTGTTCAATACCCTGGATAGATAAAATCCCAAAGCCTCAAAAATGCACTAGACTTGAAGAAGTTAGGTTTAGTTTTTAAGGGTACAGGGCTAGGCACAAAAAAATTATTCTCACAGCTGTGCCAAATTCCTGGAGGATGGTTTATCCTAAATCTCGTTTACTTCTCTTCCTTTTTCCTTAATCTGTCCAGTTTCTCCTTAAACTTTTAAAATCACAGATGTCTTGCAACTCAGACAGTGGCACAAATGTGCATAAAATGATGATGTTAGGAACGTGCTTCACATCCAACACACAGCTTCACAGTACATCTAGGAAACCTCATTGTCGGTCCATCCCAAGAACGTGTCTGACTAGAAACATTAAAAGAAACCCCAACAAACATTGCAAGATGGCAAGAGATGTATAATAAACAAATAAACATGTTTATAAATCCTCTCCAAAGTTCCCAGAGGACCATGCTAATATCCCAGGTGTACCAAACAAAGCCAGTAGTAGTGGACTTGGTAGTGTTAAGTTAGACTTCATAATCGTAAAGGTCTTTTGCTACCTAAATGATTCCATGATTCTGCTGTGTGTCCGCTCCCTTTTGCCCCTAAGGAACAATGGAGTTCAGTCAGAGCAGGGTATCGCCAGCACAGCCCCAACAGCTCCCATGGAGCTCCCATTCGTGAAGGGTGAGCAGCGGGCATCCTGGCACTACTCTGCACACAGACAAAGGTGGATCTTACCCATTACTCCCTGCCCAGTTGGTATCAGTCTATTTATTTATTATTTATAGAACAATTTATAGATGGCTGAGATAAACGGCTTTAACTCAATTGCCAAAAATCCCCCACACCATTAATATTTACAAAGCGCTTCTTGTGGGTACCATCTCAGTCTAAATACTATTTTTATCTTCAAGAAACACAAAGCTCTGAATAAGAACATGAGAATAATCTCCATAAACACCAACATGGGTAATTCTTCTTCTTGAAACAACACTGAAAGGATAAATTTGTAATGCTTTATTTTTGTTCCATCTTGGTTGCTTTAATATTCCTAGAATCTTGAGTACATTTTTTCTTTTAAATGCTCATATCCTTTCCCATTTGTCAAACATTGATTCACTTCCTGCAACTTGTGCACAACTCTAATTTAACATACTTTAGTTGGATCTCTTGTTTTCAACAAGCTTCACAAATTCTACTGAGAGTTCAGAAAGACACTGGTTAACCAAGTAGCACAGAGAACGGAGAACCATTGTTTATGCAGATATCCTGCAAATGTAGTGGTTTTACATTTATTTTGACCAATAGCTGGCATCACAGTTTACAGTCTTAATTATCTTTATTTTTAAAGTAGTTATTTAGAACCCTGAAAGAGAAGAAGAAAGAAATCATTTAGGACCTTTTCTGCTCAGGGATAGGAATATACTAGAGTGGCTTAATTCAATTACAGTAATTGAAATTCCTCCTTTAGTTTTTTGTCACTTGGAAAAAAAAACCCCACAAACCTCTGACTTGCTTTAAAGATTTAGATTTTATCACCAAATGGTTGTCAAATGGCAAATTTGTCGGTAGAACCTGAACAATCATCAGAGATGCCAGTTCATGCTAAGATGCTGGGAGACTGCATACTTCTTATCTTAATTCCAGGGTGAAAAAACAAGGAGATTTTAAATATTTAATAAGAAGAAAAATGCTCCAGAAATTGCTCTTCACGCACCTAAGGTTAGTGAAAGCACTGGAAGTTCGCAGATGTAAAGCACTCATCCTAAAGCACATCAGCATTCAGTAAACCATCACAGATGATTTTTGAGTTGGCAAGAGCAGAAGGACAATGTTAAGAAAGCAGAGTGACTCTAGCCCCTCTCTCATCTTAAATAACATAGGGAGTGTCCACCCTCTCTGCTGGGAAGTCAAGGAAAAGCCACTTGTCTTTCATCAGGCAATATGATTAGCACCAGAACCTTCACAAACATTGTTTTTTTCACTGACCTCATCGTTTAACCACAGTGCGCAGAATCTTAATTTGCATTTGTATCTTAGTCCAGTGAATAACAAAACAAAGTGAGGAGCAAGGAAAAAGTCTCCCACAGACAAAACACTACACAAGAGGAACAGAAGCAACAGAATCTGACTTTCCATGGGGCTAAACTGCCTCTTGAAATGGAATGTGTGTGTGGTGCAGAGGCAGCATACACCAGGGAAGCAGTACCAAGTAACCTAAAGTTGTCAGGTTTAATTAATTGATGCTTAAAAATGCCTCATGCAAACAAAGCACTGAAGTCCCTTGACGGATTATGACACCTCTTAAACCTGATGAAGACATTCATCTGAGTAAGGAAACACACAAGTCAGGTAACTCAAAACTAATGTCCTAACAGTGCAAATAAGTTACTCCATGCAATTCAAGGCACACAGAGTATTTAAAGAAGTAATGCATCAGAGCTAATAGATTTCTCCATTTTTTTAGTAGAGCTGCAAAATGTTTGAAAAGAAATAATCTCAATCCTTATCACCTACATGCATCCGAAAGTTTTTGAACCCTCTACTGAAACCCATCTGTATCACAAATTTAACACTCTGGTCCTTGACTGCTCGTCATTTTTAAAATAAGAGAAAGGCTCCTCAATCACTCAGACCTTTAAAAAATCATGAGTTTCAACTATCTCCAGTTTTCTGTTTCTTCTCTTAATACCATTTAAATTGAACATCTATTTTTATCATTCATTCAGTCTTAAAATGTTGCCTCTTATTCTTTCTTGCAAACAATCTGAGGATACAGGGATCAAATCCATCTCAGTCTTTCCCCTTGAGTGCTCAAAACAAGCAATCAAATAGCTGTGTGCATGCAAGTTCACAGGCTAAAAGCTATGCTGAGCATTCAGAAGACAATACTCTGGAATAATTCCCCACCTGGGTACTCACCCAGTACCAATAGTACCAGTGCACAATATTAGCGCAGGTACAGCTACAGCATCGTCAGTTCTCACCAGCTTTTCTGGCTCTAGCTTCTCCAATTAGACTGGTCTCGTGCTAGAGAAGAGCTACTACAGTGTCTAAAAATCCATCCAACACTGGCTTGATTACGGATCCTGTCTGACTGCAAACAGTGCTGGTTCAGTGCAAAGCACAATCTGATTACCTGGGGGCAATTTCTTACAGGGTCCTGAAATCATAGTCAGGCGTTTAAAAGAATTTCTCCCAGAATCAAACACAATGACAAAGAAAAGGGAAATATGAGAAGCATCCAAAGACAATCACAGTCCTGCCTAAGTTCAGCAAAGAAATGCAATTCTAATGAAACTCTTCTCTCATCTGTTTTATCAACACGGAGCTACTAAGGGGAAATTAAAGAAATAAACTCACGTGTTTTAGGTCTTCAAAACCAAAGCCACATAAACAAAGCTAGGCTGTATTAATGGGGAACCTGACAATAGATCCAGGCACCATGAGAGTTAGTCATACAAAGGGCTGTGTCACATTTAAAAACTGAGCTGAAACTTTTCCTTCTGTGCTGTTTTAAAGCCATTCTGTACTTAAGCCCGAAGTGATGGCAAACGTTTATTGACACTTAATGCAGTGCTCCTGCGATGTATTATTAGGCACAAGCCCAAGTGCTGTTAATCTCCTGGCGAGTGCCATAGTGTCTCAGATATGCACTGCCTGAAAATATCCAGTGATATCGCTAATGTTTTTTAAAAAGCAGGAGTCCTGAGTTTTCACAGAAACCGATACACTGATTAATCCACCAAAATAGAAGCATAATGGAAAAAGCCCTGCAACAGTTCACCCAGTTTCTAACCCCTGTTTCTCCATATCAGAAGTGATGTACCAAAAAAGTACTACCCTCCTTTGCCTTACCTCATGCTTTACTTCAGCAGTGTCAAATCAGATCTTTCTTGCTTGGCTAAAAACCTTTCCAAAACAAGTGAAAACATCTATCAGCTTTTACCCAAGGGAAATGAATTGCTGAATATTCAATCATAGGTTTCCTTCCAAATGCTCTGCTTGTTTGTTTTAGAGAAGCCTTAAGAAGGGCAAATAAAAGGTTTGAAATCCTCTGAGCAAAGCTGACTTCCTTCTCTGAAGGTCACCCTCAAGTCATTTCAGAACCGTGGAAATAGCCAGAGGAGGGATAAGCAGACTCAAAAGACAGCTTTTCTTCTCAAGCAACTTTGGTGCTTCAGGCTGCGCTAAAAAAATGCCCTCAGGTGGAGGTTTGCCGCTTTTTATGGACCTATCCAATTTTACCCTGGGGAGAAGGATGCAGTAAGAAGTTCTTGCAAAAGTATCTGCTGCACAAGCACTTCAAAGAAAGGAGAGCTTGCCTTTTCAGAAAGACTCCACTAGAAGTGATCAGGCTCCTCACGGGTCTTACGGTCAGGTACCTTCTTCTTTGGGACAAACCTTAACCACTGTTTTCAGGGTCAGTGCCAAAGCTGGGATATTCAAACCATACGGTGTAGATCTGAATCAAGACAGCCGCTTCATATTCCTTCAGAATTTACGGTCTGATCATACTAAAAATATGCACTCAAATTGATAGCAATGCATGTAGCAAACATTAACTAGGACCGCCGTGCCTATTAAGAGCAAATTCTGCCTAGGATCCAAACTGAAACTCATAATCGCGTTAGCTAAACATATTATTTAGGAGATGTTACAGCCTGACTAAAGACTTAATTTTGTGCAAACCTTGAGAAAGACCCGGGAAACCAGCGGGAGCTCTGCCTAAGCAAAAACTACAGGATCTGGGGCCCCTGTGCAGCTCCATGCACGGGCACACCACCGTCATTCCAGCGACAGCTCCGCGCACCCCGTTTCTCTAACGAAAGCGGATCGGCACCCAAAATCCCCAAGCAGGCAAGCGAACACAGCAGCGCCCCGGGGCAGCCCGGGCAGGGCAGCGCTGCCCCGGCACAGCCCCCGCCGCCGCCCGGCCCCGTTACCTTCTGCCGCGGGAGCGGAGCCGGGCAGGGCCGGCNGGGCACGGCCCCCGCCCCGGAGCGCCCCCGCCCCCGCGGGGCAGCGCTGCCCCAGCGCCCTGCGCCGCCTCAGCGGGGCACCGGCCTGGGCGGGCAGCGGCGTTCGTGTTTCATTCACGGACTGAACCAGCAGCCCCCTCCCCTCACCGGGGCAGCGCGGGCCCCGCTGCCCGGGCAGCTGGCGTGAGTTGCCCGAGCCCGACCGCGACGCGCTGTGAGACGGCGAGCGCGCTCTCCCGGGCCGGACCTGTGCCGGCCGCGCTGCGGTCCCGGCTGAGTTTCCCGCTCCGCTCCCAGCCCGCGGGTGGCTCCGTGCAGCCGGCAGGCGAGCGCTGTCAGAGAGCCCGCGGGGCGTGCCAGGCGCTTCCCGGGGCGGGGAGAGCCCTTTCCCCGGGTTTCTGCCCCAGCCCGGCGCGGCCGGAGCCCGTGGCGGAGGCGGGAGCGGTGCGGGCAGGGGCAGTGCCCGGCAGAGCGCGGCTTGGCTCGGACCCTGTCCGAGCGCTGGCGGGGTTCGCGTGTGCCGGGGCTGCCGGCACCCCTCGGGGGGCAGAGTGGGGAGCGGCGTTCACAGACGGTCGGGCAGAGACATCATTACCCTGCCTGATGCCTCCGATCTGCGAGCGGGCGCTTGGGGGAATGTGAAGCCTTTGGATGCCGGTGTGAGTGCTCGGGCTCTGCCCGCGCGTACACCGCAGGATGCCGCTCCACCAGGCAAACAAAAAGCATACCACACTCGTAACTTTTATGGTTTTAGTAACGAGGGTGCTCTACCCCGCCTCCTGCCTCTCCCCCTCCCACCCCCCACCGGTACCAAGTTACAACCTTTTTGTAAGGATCGAAATGCATTTACTGAGGTGTCTCTTTTATCTCCTGCCAGCTTTTCCAAAATGCCTCCGTGGCTAGTACCTGACTCCAGATTTTTGTCAATCTTAACACACTTCATTTAATTTCATTTCATTTCATGTGGATTCTGGCATTCATTAATTTAATTTTTTTGGTGTATTTTTTAATATTTCTTTCCCTTCCTCTTGGGCAAAATTCTGGCTAGTTCTGTTATCTGTCGTGATTTTTGCCTCTTGATACAGAAGCAAAGATTGTGTGTGTATTAATTAGTTTCTTTTCTCAGTTAGTGAATCGACTGCAAGAATTTGTTAGGTCAAACTTGATAAAAACTGTCAGTCCCAGGCAGCCCCTTGTCTCTGCAGAGAGCCAGCTGTCTCAGGGAAAGCAGGACATAGTTCTGCCTATATTATCTGTAGCTATTAGCGAGATTCTCTTTGTTCATGTATATGCATTTTGTGGTTTTTACTAATTATTGCTTACATCCACTACAAAATCTATCAAGTTTCAAGGGAACAATTCATTGCTCTTGAACTATTTGGTTTTCAAGATAGCAGTGAAGAAGTAATTGGCAATTTAAGTGCATTGCCTTCTAATTTCATTTCATATTCTGTTTGTCTTGCATTATAAAAAGAAAAACAAACAGGACCTTGCTCAGGTCCTTCTCAGCTCCATCTTGGCACTGCTCTTTGCATGCTCTCCGTGAATCACTCCCCTCTGCTCTCCAAATGTAGTCTGGAAGCAAGACAGGCATCACAATATCTGACCTTGTTTGTATCAGTGTTAAAGAGCTATTTGAAACCACTTGTCTTTCTCATACATCAAGATCTTTTTTTTTAATTTTTTGCTGCTTGACAGCACAGATAGCCAGGAACATATTTCCACTAGCATGAGATTTTCGTGCAGTTACTTTTTTGTGCCAGTTCTGTTTATCCATTTATCCCATGGATTTAACCCACCTGCATATGGCTTGTATTTCCTCAAAATAATCTGTGTTAAAATACTCAGAGGTATTTCTTTCTTTCTCTACCCCCCTCACCTCTAATTCCTAATAAGTAATTTGACAAGGCTATGGAGATTAGGGTCTTGCTTCTATTCGCAAACTGATATGGTACTATTATCTTCAGAGGTTACCTTTCAGCTTGCACTGGAGATTAGTTGTACATCCCCAGAAGTGAAGAGTGAGCATGACTGGACAGGTGTAATGCCACTTTTAATAGTTCCAAAATATTAAACAGTATTCCATCTCCCCCACCCCCCAGTTGCACTAAGTTGCGGTTTCTTTACTAGATGCAGTAAGTCTGATGATAGTGAAGAGTAATATTGAAGAGCAATAGCAGAATGTTATTTATGGGGTCCGTGCCACTTACCATTAAAGGAATACCATTCCAGTTTTCTAAACAGGTGGGGAAAAGGTTGCATGGTGCAGTCAACTGGTTTGGACAGGATCAAAATGGTACATTCTTGCCAGAACTGATGTTGAAAATTGACTCTCTGACTCCAGCCTTCTTCTCTCAGTGCTGTTGCTTTGGTGCTGCTTTGTGCTCCTGTTCCTTGAAGGCCATGTCATGGGCTCCATTCCCGACTCACACAGCACCCACAGCTGCAGCAAGGAGGCTACACGCACCATTATAATCCTCCTGAAGACCCTCGCAGCAGAAGTGGAGCACAAAAGGTAAATTGGCAGCTTTGTTTCGTGCCCATGCCTATAGAAGAGTGGGATAGCAACCATTCCTTCTTATTCTTCTTCCTGGGCTTGCTTGGACTAAATACAATTGAGTTTGGTTTACAATCGAGCCTTTCTACTGCAATTAAAAGCACATTTATATGGCTTTCTGTGAAGAGCTCTCTTTAACAGGAATGTGGATGCAGCCTCATCAGTCTTCCAGTTTAAAAATTTCATTTTCTACTTGGACCTGGTCCTGCTTCAAATGAAATCACCATCTGAAGTCCCAACAATTTCAGAGGAGTATGATTAAATTCTTTGCAGGTGTGTTTACCCATTTCTTTCCAATCCATCCCACTAGTGTTGCTATTGCTTCTGTTCCGCAGATGGCAGCCTCAGTGGCAGTGTCATGGCAAACATGGAAGACACAGTGCACCTCAGTTCAACTTCTTCAATTAGTTTAAAATTTCTTAAATATGTTTAAATGTTTTAAAAAAGTAATAAGCATAAAGCCACTTGCTTGCACTGCTCACCAGACCTACTTTCATAAAGCAAAAAAAGCAGATTTAAGTGCAATGCTTTAGGTGTTTTTTAAAATCTGAAATCTGAGAAAATCTGGAGTATTATCCCAGTGCTGTGAATGGGGAAAGGATACCTTTTCATTTAGACTCACAACAGAATAACTCCTAGCATTGTAGTGGTGGTGGTGTTGTTGTTGATTTGTTTGGATTATTTTAGCATCTCAGTTGTTGTACTGCCATGATGGATTTGGTTTAGGAATTGTGTCATCTAATCCAGAAAGGATTTTACAGGTCAATAAGATGCTTCAGATGAGTGTCAATCAGCACTCTTCAAATGCATTCAGCTTCTCAGGACTCTTTGGGGATAAGTGGTATCAGGGATAAGAGTTTATGCATGTATTAGTACATGTGTTTTACAGATGGAGAAGCTGAACCACTATGGTTCAATTAGTTCATCAATGACCAAAGAAGCAGGACATCACCAGAGGCAATAAGAACCTGTACTAAAGCTGTAATTTTATAGTTTCACCCTGGTGTCCCAAGTTGTTTTAGCCACAAACTGGTATAAAAAGCTGTCTCTATCTGTCTGGAAGAGACCAAGTGGAGAACTGGAAGCTTTGGGCCATGAACTTTGGGCACCTGGGGTGTGTGTAGACTGTGGAGATGCTTATAGAAACTTGCTCCTTGGAGATGGTGGCAGGAACAAAAGGAAGCTCCTGGAAGCCTGACTCCCACTCCTCAGCTCTCATCGCAGACAGAAATCCCAGAGACGGGTAAGTGAATGTGTCTGTGAAGACTGTGTTGAACACCATTATTGTAATACTTTTGATCGATTGTCACAGAGTACTGCTGAGTGTGTTTTTGAAGGGAGAGAGGCAGACAGCAAAATTTTGGTACCTGTCATGGAGATAATTATTTTTGTAGCTGAAGGGAGGGAAGGGGATGGTGGGAAAACAAGAAAAGGAAATGAAGCATCGCTTGCTTCAGGTAAAAGTGATTTTTCAAACAGGAAAATAATTAAACTGAACTTCTATTTATATGACTGCAACTGCTTCCATTCGGGGCAGCTGGTGGAAACAAGGTTCTCAGAGCTAAGAAATTCTATTGCAGATAACAATGCAGTAGGGAAGGATAATACAGTTGTATCAATGATAGCAGTCCAGAAGATGCAGTAGTTTTCCCCTGAAGTTATTTGTGAGTAAAGTGGTCGTGTGTGTGTGCAAAATATTAATGATCTATTAGAACAGTGGCCATGTATATATTATATAAATATATTATTTTCTGTGTACTTGTCTTCTTCCGTATAAGAAGGTATCAAAAGGATAATTTAGATTTCTGCAAACTATTTATATAAATTATATAACCTGTTGCAAGCAGGATGTACTTTTATATTAATGCCAATTTTTCAAATTATTTCAGGGGAAATTACCCAAGTTGGAAAATAACAAGAGTTAAATTAAAAAAAAAAAGGAAATCAAGAAAGTCACCACAGATGTGGTAGAGCTACTGTGGTGATGGCTTGTGAACACTCCATATCCTTTCTTGTGTGGAAATAATATTGCTGTGAGTTACAGCTCTGGTATTTCTTCTTCTGTTAGACATCAGGTTATGTTTTTGTAGCTTTGCTGAGAGTCACAGCAATGAATTTGTATCTCTGTAATCTCTTGCATCAAGTTGCAAGAGCACAGTCGTAACAAACAGCATACAAGTCTCCTTCCAATTATAGCTAAACTAAATTTTAAGGTGGTATACGCAAATCTACCCTGAAACAGAAACCTTACTAAGCTTGTTATGTACAAAAGTGTTCATGATCGTCTGGGTCTGTTTATTGCCAGAGTCATAGGGTTGGTGGAAGGGAGAGACTCTGCCAAGCAAGAAACTCTTAGCTACTTGGCTCTTTGATTTGCAAATGAAACCCAGGCGTACATATTAACACTTACCAAAACAAGAGCCTTATGACCACATGTTTAGTTAGATTTTAACTTTTTCCGGGTCAGATGCAAACTTATGCTGAAAACTGTCCCTGTGTAGAGAGCTGACCGAGCTGCCAAACTCAGGTGGCTGGCACTGACTGCAGGCCACACCATGTGCTCAGAAACTGCTTGTCTACAAAGGGTTTGGAGACAAAAAAAAAAAAAAAAAATCAACCGATGTCTGCCTGCATGTTGGTATAACAAATCCCAGCAGCCATGCTCAGGCTGAAAAGACATTTTGCTAGGGTGGGGGTTTGCCCACTCAAAACACCAAGGCAGAAAACATTCTGTAAATGGGAAGAAATACAGAGCATAAACTGGAAGCAATTTGGAAATTATATTTTTTCTGTCAAACCAAACATAAGCACCCAAGGTTCTGAGATGAAGCCATACTTACTGAATAAAGACATGGTCAGGCAGCCAGACAAATGGAAAATGAATCCAACAGTGTTAAGCTTGATCCTGCCCCGCTTCGGAAAAAATTGCTTCTTAAATACATTTCATTGTGTAAATTTGACATCTCACCTCCAAGTATTATATTTGCTTCAATACAGGCTTTGCAGTCTGAAGGGTTCTCCTAATCCATTTGGCTGAAAATGAAAGACAGTGAGAGACAAATAATATCAGAATGATTTCTGTGGTGTTTATCTGCACTGTTGTTCTCAGCAAAAAAAATTAGGCCAAATTAACTAGTTTCAGATTCTTGAAATGGATCATTAAACTAAGGTAAGCTCTGGTATTGCCTCTCTGATTCAGAACCAGGATTTCAACAGGCAACTGTAGTTTACTTTGAAAAAAAAAAGAACATCCCCTTTAATTCCAAATGTCAATATACAGAATTTTAGAATAGTTTAACAAAATCACTCTGAAAGTTCATTCAGATTAATGTTTAATCATCCAGCATTCCCATTGTTTGGAGGCTCACGAGCATGGGAATCTTAATGTGCTATAAAGTAGCATTTAAATTTTTGTTGGAGGAGAATATGCCTTTTTCAGGGAAGAGCAAATTATCACTACGAGTGGTCTACAGGAAGAGTTAGTGCACAGTAAGTTCCCAGTCCCACTCACCAACTTCACATAACCTCCTCTGCAGACATGCATCCAGGTCGGTAGAATTTATGTATTGTTAATCTTGCCGTGCACACATTGCAGCACTTTGGCTACACAGTGGATCAGAGCCCAAACAGTGAAGGATGCCCATGTCTGCAGTAGGAGCAAAATGGTGCCGAGGGTCCAACATTTGTCTTTCAGGAGCTTTTCCTTCAGAGTGGCTGCGGTGTGCTCCCAGGGACTCAAAGCCCATTAGTGGCTGAAGCACAGCTTTCAGTTTAGCTCCTGCAGAAAAAGCCTGGTTGGGCAGCATGGGGCAACGCACACTAAGTGAGGAGAATCAAGAATAGTCTGAATTTCAGTGCTAGTGTAGATATTCTGGAACAGAGCAGGGCTTCACAGAAGGGCTAGTCTGATGGCAGCTTGGGTGTGCTGAGAGTCGGGGGTGACCAGTGTCCTGGGGACCTGCTAGAGAATGGCTGTAGCACTCCCTGAGTTAGCAGAGTGGTCGGTATTTTTCATTTTATGGAAAAAAGGATGCAGAAAAGCACTCATCAGATTGATGCCTATGGCACCATTCAGTCTGTCACGGCATTTGATGCAGAACTAACTCTGCACAGTGCTCTGTGGCGAAGGCCACGTTATAAAGACTGCATTGAGAACTGGCCCTGAAGCTTTTCTTGCCCCAGTCTGTTTGCCATGAGAAACAATAAATTAAATAACATTGGAAACACCAGACTCCTATATGTAACGAGCATGCAGCCTGCAGAATTCACTAAGCAAGAGGTCAGGGGGCTTAGTGAATTTGACTGCTTCTTTTAAAAGACTTTATATTATTAATAATATTTCCAGCTTCTTAGTGGGAGCTGAAGTTACTGCAGAGCTTTTGAAACAAATTTCAGGGGTCAGGAAGGGGTGTGCTATTTTTGGCTTCCACTTAACCACTCAACAGACAGGAATCAGGTAAATGATTTGCTCATGTTGCCATTAGTATTGTGTTGCTGGTATGTATGGCATCTTTTTCATAAAAAAAACCAACAGAGCTACGGTTCCAGCAGCTTGCAACATAGATTAGAGAAAACTGTGAGGTTTGCCAAAGTGCTTTTTCTCTTTACATAGCAATTAAACTTGGCAGAAAAACAGGTGGCCACAGGTGGGTCTCAAGCAGCTGTACACAAACCTCAAATATCCACCTAAGCCACAGCCACCTTCTGGGATTCAGGTGGCTTTTGAACAACCAGTGGGCTGTTTGTAAATTATTCACATGGATGCTAACCTATTCCTACCTATGAAAACAGCACATGAGAGAGGTGGGGGCGGCTGATGGGAAGAGGAGGTTAGGTCAGCAGTATGGTCAGTGTCACCAGTGAACTCTGTCAGTTGTGGATTTTTTTAATGGTGCAGGTGCTGACAGCCAGAGGAGGGTGGTTTGGAGGGGAGGGAGGGAATGTGGTTACCCCATTAATTCCATCATGGCTCACATTAGCAGTGTGTCTTTAAAAAAACAGGATGCTGCTAAGGACGTAAAGGCAGGTCTGGTGTATGTTACATCAGTTGTAAAATTGAATGATTTCTAATTTTTTTTTTAATGCCACTGGCTGAGCTATAGCACAAAGCTGAACAAAGCCTCTGCAGTGAAGAGCATGAGTAATTTCAGTGATGGGACCTGCAGAATTATTTAAGCAGATTTGTGTGATAACTGGGGCTTTTCTCACAGTGTTTAGTCTTGATAAGAACAAGACTGATGTCTTATCTACACTGCTTATCACATTTACTGCTTAATAGCAATGGAGCTGCTGACAGCAAGCAAACAAAAAATTGTCAGGGAAGTTGAGTGATTGAATTACCACTAAATGAATGCCCAGAGTTGTCAGTGGTATATTTGACAACAAAGAAACCAAACCAAAACGAGTTTCAGAATTCACAGGGCTGAGGTGATCCCTCAGAAGCACTGGTGGGGGCTGCATCAACAGGAGGTGTCACAAAAGAGCTGTTTGCTTTCAGCTCCTTCTCCTTCGTTGTGATGAAGGGACCTCCTCACTTCCACAGTGGTAAAACTGTTTCAGGCCAGAAGGGTGGACAAGTAAGGAGAGTGAGGGAGGCGGTTTTTCAAGGAGGAGCAGCCTCCTTGGGTGCCTTCAGCTTGTTTTCTGAAGTGCAGCCAGTTTCAGAGGAAAGTAGCTCAGGAAAAAGAAGGGGCTGTGCTGCTTGGGAGCTGACAGGCTGCCCCTCCTCAACCAAAAATTAATTACCTGAGCCAGAAAATAAAGCTGCTTCTTGGCAAAATGCTTTTTGTTATATAATGGTCATGACAGAGATGAAACTGCTTGGGAATGCAAAATTGACTTACTTATCTGCGTTATAACTTGACTGACTGCATTCACACCAGGCAGATCTAACGATGCTTCATGCTGGGCCTTTCATGAGATGAATCACTGCAGGTAAAAAATGTCTCTCATTTTCCACTGCCTCCTTTCAGATACTTTGGACATGCAGTTTTGTTAGACAGAACCAAACAATCCTTTTCATATTGTTTTCTTTGAGCGTTTTTGTTTTAATGGAGAAGTGGCAGCTCATTTAGAGCCCAAGAGCGTGCATGAAACATTGAAATGCGTTCCAGCTGAGACAGCTCTGGGTACAGCATGGAAGCAGGGAGTTTGCATGGCTGAAGACCATCACCTGTAGCAGGTCTTTTTCCTGTCCTTAGCTATCCGTCTTCATTAAAACCAAGGTGACAGATTAAATGTCACCAACAACCTTTGCACTTTTCCTTTTAATTATTGTTTTTTGAAGTGACTCAGCAGATGTGTTTCATCTTTATTATAATAAATTTGCTGTTAAATCCTGTTTCACTAATTTAGGCTGATAGTGCTATTGGTTCCTTACAGCACACGTTTCAAAACACCCTTTCAAAGCCCAACTAGAAATTAGAATCGATTAAACACCCGATAGACTGCCCAAAGCTGCGTGAAAATTGAGCATGAGTAGTTTCAGAAGTTTGAAATGCTATTCTAAAAAACTTGACCGGTTCTCTACCCCTAAGAAAGTCCAGAGAAGGATGTCCTGGTTTACAAAGATGCTGACTGGGAAGTTTAAGCGAGCTTCACTCCCATGTTACACATGAAACTGGATGGTTAGAGCACTCAGGTCAAAGCCTTGCTGGTGGGTGGTAGGCACCACAGGGTCGGCAGTCCTGTCCCTGGTGATTTTGAGAGCCTATTAATCTTGTTCCAGTGCAGAACAAAAAGCCATCTAAGGTGCTGGAAACTTTTCCTGTGTTGCTAGGGAAGTCAGTGCAATGAGGCAAGGACAATGTTTTTCTTTCTACATCCATCCTCCAAATATTTGGAATTTCTGTGACTACTCACTGTGTGCATTCCGTTATTTTCTCAAGGCAGTACTACTCAGACACCCTTATCTTATTCTCCAAGGGGTTCCTAAACTGTAACCAAGGAGGTTGCAGATCAATTAGCTCCATCTACTTGATTTTTTTCATTTTTATTCTTAATAGCAAACAGTTGCATTTTAATCTCTTGGCACCCAGTAACTCTGAAGCTGAAATACTGAGAAAACAAGGCATTGAAGTCTTGCTATGAGAAAGAGCTACCCCAATGCAGCACAGAAAAACAGACACCCTTTGCTCTTCATATGCCACACGAAGTCCTTCAGCTGTAGGGGAGTTGGACGTGCTCAGGAATTTACCGTGATAATCTGAGGTTCAGACTTTGTTCCTGGAAAGGGCTGAAGTAGCTACAGTAGCTGGTCTTCAGTTGGCCATCGGGTGACAGCCTCAACACAGTCACCCGCCAGGGTTAGAATTTTTCCTCCCACCCATCTTCCCCAGGCTTATGCCAAAAAGAGCCACAGTTAATGATAATTTCTGCTTAAGAGAAATATATTGACCTTTCCCCTCTCCATTTATGATATTGCAAATATACTATTCCTTATTTTGTTTTCTATTTTTGAGATAAATCCTGTGCTCTTCTATAACCCCATTGAAGCCAACAGGTTTTTCTCAGCTTACACCTAGGAATGATGCCAATTTTCTGTGTTTCCCATTGTGCCATTCTGCCTAGGACACTATTGTTGGGGAAAAAAAGACCTCCCACAGCTGGGGAAGAGGGTCCAAGCTATCTGACTGGGAATTCGTGCCACTGTCAGTCTGTCAGCTGTTTATCTTCTCACTGACCCAAAGCCCTGGGAGGTACCACCTTGTTAAATCTAAAGAACATCGTGTACCAGAGCCCCATCGCTGAACAGAATTGACCTTGTGCTACTACAGCATCTAGCAACCAGCTTGTCAGTGGGGAAAAGAAACCATTCAGAGGGGATAGCAATTTAAAGATGCAGCACAATAAAGCTCAGGATTCTTGTATGATCTGCACATATAAAGCACCATTCATCCAAATCCTTTTTTCCATCCTATTACTTAATTAAATTTCTAATAATGTAGCAATTGCCCAGGAGCGTGAACATGTTCACATACAGGAAGTAAATTAACTCAGTAAATTGATGACTAAACCAAACAATTTTTTTTTCTTTGAGAATAACATCCTCCCTATCCATTATCAAGCAAAAGATACCTGTATTAAAAGCTTGAACTTGAGGCACTCTTCCTGGTAGTGCATTATTTGTAACACAAACCCAATGAAGTTTATTACAGCAGGGAAAATTATTTCTATCTGCAAATATTTTGTAGTAGCTCTTTCTGGCATACAAATTATGGGTCATTAGCTCCCAAATAAGCAGTATCTGCTCACATACGTAGCATGTAGCCACCTTAAAATGGACAGTGGAAGCACCTGCCTAAGGAGGTCATCCTGGGAAATTCATGCAGTCAGGCAACTCGAATTAACAAGTTTACAGAAACAAGGGCTGCAGGCAGATAGTTCTCCATCACTTCTCAGGCTAGGCTGTACAGATGGCATTTCTCCAAACTGTTCCACTTTGCATTACAAAGTGTTTAACATGGAACTTCAACCTATTCTATTCCAGGCTCAACATACTCCAGAACCTGAAGAAAACTAGTCTCAGGGAAAGTGTTAGAACAATGTTTGCAGCTTAACATTTCAGCACAGACCCTTGAAGGTATCATCAGACCTTCTCCTTGCCGGAAGAGTTTCAGCGAAGGCTGAGATGAAGATCCAAGCTGATGGATTCCATGTTGGGATTTAGACACCTAAAAATATAGGTGTCTTATTTTCTTCATCATAAGTGGTTTCCTTGTGGCAACACAAGAGGCTTGTGATCTAACAGGCACTGTCTCAAGCTCCAGCACAGGCTAAGCTGTATTCAGTCTACTGGATGTGCCATAATGAGACAGTAGCAAGTCACCAGAACATTGACTCAATTGGCTGAATGTGAAAGGAATCAGTGCTCTATCTCCAAAGGCTAAAGGCAGGTAAGAAAATAATAAAGGTCACCAAAACAAATGCCATTAAGTGGCCATGTGGCTCGACCCCTCAGCACAATGTATCAAGGAGCTGGAGAGAAGTAGGGGCAACTTTGTCTGGGAAAGTGCAAGAGAAGAGCAGCTTCAGCCCAAGAAAAAGTAATGTCAGCACATTCAAAGGTGTAGAAGCAAAGAAAGGAGTTCAGTAAGTACCAAGCCTTCGGTGACGTAAGGAAGAATGGATTATTTAATCTCTGGAAGTTGAAAACTTGACCACAGAATAGCATTCTTCTGCAGAAGACTGAATATCAAGGTATTAGTTAAAGAGGCATGTACAGTTACAGGCAAAAAAAATGTATTGTCTGAAAGAGTTATTCAGAAGAAGGAATGAAATATCTGCAGAGCTGAATATTGCAGAAAATCTGGAACTGCCAGTGAAAAACTAGGACAAAGTTTTATTTCTAAAATGGAAGGCACCATCTTCCAAATGGAACCTAAACCACTTTCAGTTTCAGTACGCATCACACATTACTCACATTACTGATCCACAGGTGGAGAGGACCTGAGGTGAGCCTGGTAATGTCCAAAAGAGAGCCATCACAGAACTTGAAGCAGTGAAAACAAAAAAGATTAAAAGATCCGCAAAAGATAAAATACATCCTCAATTAAATTATAACTCAGCTAGCATGCACAAAGTCAAATGACTTCTGGCTCAGTTTCTCTGAGAAAATTAGATAGCTCTGCTCCAGGTGGAAGAAAAATGTATCCTTTTGCAAATGCATTTCTCTGTGTTATGCTTTTAAGTACCAGCTTTTAAATCATGTCTGAAGAGGCCTGGGAAAGCACATTAGCACTTCTCCACGAGCGCTGTTTGAACATGGTTGGCTTGGGGAGAGGGGAATGAAAGATTTCCAGACTCAGTGCAGACAAAGCCCAAAGGCTGTTGGCATAAGTACAAAGCCAGAATAGTGCTTCAAGAAAAGGGAAAGAAAATGCCTTTAAAGCAGAATTCACCAAAATGACATGAAACAGCAAACATGAGACAGGGCCTTTGAGAGCAGTTTTTTCACAATTAGGTCACTGCTCTTTCGTGAATGTTGAAGGTGTTCCACAACAGAAGTCAGAAACCTGCTGAAAGCCTGTTCCAAAACTCCTTCTGGATCCCCTGGCTCAGTTTTCAGCATTGCAATTATCAGACTGCCAGGGCAACTGATACAGCAAATTGACCGTTCCCTTCCAAAGCTGCTCGCTGCTGGTTGTAGAGACTTAACGCAGGAGCTCTGGGAAGCAGCAGCCTGGAGCAGCTCACAACATCCCCTGGGGGAATGAGAGACTTACCAGCCATTTCTGAGTTTAGAGGGACACAATGCAATGCAAAGTTATCAGCTGCATTTAAAACATCCCTCTGTCTGTGACCATCACTCTCCTTTCCCTGGCTCCAGGTTAGCAGAGCGCTTTCCCGTGCCCTGTGTTTTAAAGAACAAGCTGATGTCCTGCGTGTTTCTGGCTTGGTGTTTGCAGCCCCTGGCAGCCAGCTCTGTCTGACAGAGCCATCCAAGTGACCACTAGCCAGTAGCACCCTGCACCCAGAAGAGGATTTCACATTTGAAAGGAGCTCACTACAGTGGAGGTAAGAAAAGAAATGTCTGCCAATGTACAAGAGGAGCAGGCCAGCTCCCGGAGTTTTAGTGAATGTGTTTCCATTTCTTTTCTTTCTTCTAGCTTAAATACTTTACTATTTTCAAAAAGGAGAGCATGTGAGCATTAAAAAAATTTGTGTGCCAAGGAGTGCACTTGCATTTACAGGACAGCCTGCAGATGGGTGAGATGGCACCTCAGAGGAAGAGGGATACAGATTTCCAATCAAATCAGTCACTAAGCTGTGTGGAGCTGGGAGTGAAGCTCAGCACAGGTTTACGCAGGTCTGTGTGCAGTGTGGCGGATTTTCCATTTACTTCTTCAACTTACAGTGTAGTTCTGTTTCCTGAGCAGTGCAGCAGTCTAGGGATTTGGTGTGGAGCTTACTGAGCAACAGAATTCAGTAAACTGTCATTGTTCTCTGTGTGATTAATAGAGATTAATGCTGATGTATGTGCTGGCATATGACACCATTGTACCTACAAGGAACCATTACTCATCAGCTCAACACGTGGGATTAATTGGCTTTGCTTATTACCAGGGAGAAACAAGCAAAAAGGTCAAGTTCCCCTAGCAAAATTATACACTATCACTTAGTAGTATCTCTTCAGTGGGAAATACTCACTGAATTGACTGAGAACAATTTTTTTTTTTGTCAGACCAAAGGTCTTGGTCTGTGTAATTAAAATCTAAAACAAACGTATGTACCCTGACAGCCTCTTGCTACCTATGGACCACTTTAGTTGTGTGCTGATAGCCATGTGCTACAGTAACATTTTTTTCAGTCTCATTGTTTATTTTACATTAATTCAAGGCATTTCTGATGCTGTGTTTTTTGCTGTGAGTTTGATTTTGCAGAAACAAATATTTGGAAATATCTGATGCTCTTGTAGGGCCTACAAAATGACCCTCACACAACTACCTGTACAGGGAATACTCAGTTGAGACGTTTATGCTCTTTGAATCTTTTTTACAGTGTTTGTGTGAGCAATTCTGCAGTGCAATTTACAAGTTACAAAGGATATGAAATGAACGATGAATGGAGAATGGCTGAGATGCTGAATATCGGTGTAGAAAAATCTTCCACAATGAAGAAAAAGGAGCCAAGGAAAGACGTCATATCCGTGCACTGCTTCCACAAAATGCAGGTGTGTTCTCTAAATAAGCAAATAATAGTAATCTGAGATGTTTGGGCTGTTTTAGTCTGTTTCTAACTGAACAGGAACACCTCCACATCACCTCACCCCCCATTATTAAAAGATATACTGATAAGGGATTGTTTTGCAAGCACTTAGAGATTTTGCAGAAGTCCTTTGGTATCAGGATGGGAGGTGTGTCCTAGGGATCTGAAAGTATCCTACTTCTCCCACTAGTCAGTGAGAATCAATGAAACCCAACTGGTCTCTGGTAGTATGGGCTGAGAAACCATGTCACAGATGTAAACTTTAGAAATTTGGCAAGGCCCAAGGCTTTCTAGAAGGTTAAAGATCAGTAAAAGTTGCTCAGGGTTTTCAGATTTCCTGCTCTAGCCAGGAACACCAGGAGAAGAACAGGCGCTCTCTGTACAAGCATGCAGGTCTTCAAAAGCCTTGGGACCATTTCTGATTGATAGTGTGAAGTCTGGGACGTTGTAAGCAGGGAGTGCCACAAAACCAGGAGGAGATAAACTAAAGCAATAGGAGTAACTGCTTGTCCAAAGATTGCTTTGCTTATACAAAGATTAATGGAGAAACAGGGGTAATTGTTTCCTCTTGAAGCAGAAAAATGACCCTTTTTTGCAATTCTGGGACAGTATGCTTACAGTGTATTCCAAAATTGTTTTTATTCTTGTACATAAGATTTGGAAAAAGGAAAACTATAGAGGGATTCAATAATTTTTCAAGAAGTTATTGGAAGAACTGAATCATGCTTCAAAAAACAAGACCCTGATTTATGCTGTAAAACTCAGTATTTTACCTTTCACGGAGGTGACTTCCATAGCAGATGGAACAGAATTCTGATGAATTTCACTGGTGTCGTGGTTGATTTCTGCAGTAGCCAGGAGAGGGCTTGGCTAGGACCTGGAGATTATTCTTCACCACCTCACCTCATTTTCTGTATTGGGGCAGCATGGAGTGGTTGGGTCGGATTCTGTGGTGACCATTTTGCACGTGAATCACTCTGTCTCTCTCTTGTACACTTTTGTTGCTAATATTGTTGCTGTTACTGTTCATTTGCTTCTCTCATTGCTGTTTCCAGTAAATTGTTTTTATCTCAACTCATGATCTTTGCCTTTTGTGTCTCCACTTCTCCTCTCCAGTCTACATAGGGAAGAATTGGAGGGGGAGCGGGAAGTGAGTGAGGGGCACAAGTGGAGCATGGTTTGTGGGAGAACTAAATTCCTAATCCACTACAACTGCAAATACAAATAGTCGTGGAAAGGCTTTGATGATCTTCTGAAGCTAGAAAAAGTAATCTCTAGTTTCCAGTATTTTGGTGTACAGCCTCCTAAGATTCTTTCCATCTTGTTTTTTGCAGGTTTGTTTGATAGCGCGTGTCTTAGATTTTGTCACAGATTGGTGATTATTTGTCACAGAAGGAAGACCATCTATTTTTCCTTCGAAAGGCAATGTCCTTTCAGAGCCACAAAATTTAACTTAAAAATAAAACAACAGTCAATAATGCAAAGCACAGAAATGCCATGCCTTTCTGAGTACCCCTTTCTGTCAAGGCTAATAGATAACAGCAACATTACAAAACAAACAGCTCTGGGTAAACAACACATGTAATACAGACTATTCAGACAAAAGAGACTGCAATGGTCATCTCATATGACCTCCTCCTACTGTTATATTTGGAGTTATTTGTAGAATATTTTATGAGAATGTCCACCGAATTTTCATCTCAACATCATTTACTAGGGTTAAGAGATGATCACACGTCTTTTATAAATAAATTTAAACATTAGAAACAAATGGTGGAAGTAACCACTTTAGGTTGGCAGGGACACTAGCAGAGACATTTGTTAAGTAATGTGCATCTGTTCTATGCTTTTACTAATTATCTAGAGCGGAGAATAAAGAATATATTAATTGAAGCCCCAGATATATTAAATTGAGGGAAATTACAAAGAAGACATGAAAAAAATAGGATGGAGCTCACCCAGATAAAAAACACAGGGAGAAAGTGAGAAAACGAGATACTATTTATGGATTAAAACGCAATCAAAATGAAAAGCTCTTCTAATTCACAAGCGGATAGAAAAATCTAAGACGCACTATCACATAAACCTGCAAAGAAACAACATGGAAAGAATCTTAGGGGGCTGTACTTTCAATGCAGGATGACAAGGTAAAATAGCCAGAGAAATATATAATGAGACTGGAATATATAGATGAAATCTTTTCACAGGCATACCTGGAATAGCCTGTTCACTTCTTTATGAGATGAAGAAGATCTGATGAAAGAGAATTCAGATCAGCACAGCAAATGGATTCATCAAGGTCCAAAATTTGATTTATGAGGAAGAATGAAAAGACTTCAAAACGTATTAGATGATTAGTTAGATTAAGAGGCAAGTACAGCCTAGGAACAAAGCAGCAGTCTTGAAATGCATAAAACCTATAAATAATGTTGAGGAAGGGACTTCATCAGCTAATTCAAAGCAAACATAAATGAATAGGTGATACTAGGTAACACTAGGTAAAGAGGAGGTCAGACTGTCAACAGCCCCTTACCTAACAGCACACCATTAACTTGCACAGTGGTCTTAGAGGAGACACAAAGAAAGAAACTCCACTTGGCCCATTGAAAACCTGAGAAAAAATGCGCAAGAGAGGACAGCCAGGAGTGGGCAGCTTCAGCTGCCCAGCTGGAAGTGGCTGATGTCCTCCTGCCCTTCCTCAGCCCTTCAGTTCTCACCAGAGGGACGTCACAAGGCAGTAGCAAGCCAGTTGTATGTGTAGACCCTGGTTGGGGGCATCCCTATGCACCTGCTCTGTCCATGGCTGGGTAACTGCTTCTCACTCCCTGTGAGACTCTTTTGGGCATGAATTAGTTTCCATCCCATCAGAAGTCAGTCTTTCCCTTCCTTGATTCAAGTCTTTCCTGGACAAGCAATGAGTCTGTGCCAGAAGAATGGCGCTGCTTGTTTCACAGATCCAGCTGTGCCAAAGCCAGGCTGTCCGGCAGACGTCCAAGGGAGTTCTCTAGCCTGGCAAGTACAAGAGCATTGGTGGGAAAGGGCGTCAGCTGGGAGTGAGAAGCCCCAACAGGGCAGCAGCAAAGCTGAAACCTCTCCTTGGGAAGAAGTGCAGTTTTGTGTCATGTTTCACAAAGCAGAAGAGAGCAGCAGGTAAGATTTGAATGGCAAATTTAGGGAGCAAGGAGTAACACTTGGCAACCTGGCAGGGCAGAAAAATGCTTGTTAAATTTCTTGGCATTAATGTCCTGCTGAGATGTTAAGCCATATGGCATCAAAAAGTGAGTTGCTGGGAGGTAATGCCTGCTCTGTCCACCTCTCTAATCCAAGGGAATATTTCCCTCAAACTCAGTTTTCTCTCCAGGTTGACATTTCCACACCAGCCCTGTGATAAAGGAGCATCTCCTTATTAGCACAACATCCCTATTTCATGTGCAACATGCCCCAGTGCACAGTCCCTTTTTCCCCAGACCAACTCTTCTGTAGTTGCTGGTAAGGATATCATGTTATTCATTAAACCTTTTATTAGCGTGCTGCTGTCTAACATTTCATTGTCTAACAGCACCCACTGTGTTAATGGTCACAGAGTGTAATGCTGAATGTGCACGGTGGGAAATAACGCACATAACACAGGCGGGAGGGCAATTGATTGGACAGTTTAATCTCCTGGTTTATTCCCCTGCTACCACTGGGAAGTCAATATCATTGAGTGAATGTGCCAAGGCATCATCTTGTGAGAAAACTTGTCTTTGGTGGGGTTTAAAGAAGTGATGAGAAGTAAAGAGAACATTAAAAGTAAAACAATACTTACATAAAACTCTTTCAGACCTGAATTAGTCCCATCAGGTTTGCAAGTAGATGTTGGTTTCAGGCAGCACATTCCTACAGTAGCTCTGAGCTCCTTCAAGCTTCATTTGCTGGATGAATTAAAACACAGTGACCTTTCAATGTTTTCTCTAGATAAGCCTGAATCAGAGTCCCAAACCCAAACACCCCCAAACGTTGGGGACATTTGGATCTTACAGGCAGATTAGCTAGGTAGTTTGGGATAAGTTTAGATATTTGTGGAGGAGGGAAAAGAAATCTTCCAGTGCGTTACAGCCTGCACAATTATAACATCTGCATGGAAGAAGTGTGCATGTGAGGAGGGGAGCATGACTAACTGAGACAGAAGAGGAGGAACAGGTGAATATGGGCAAGGGATAAAGTTTTCCAGGCACTGGGAAGAGGAGTTTTTGTGGGCCACTGCATGTGCCCAACAGCATCACTTCTGTAGTCCAGTTTTCTCTTCTTGGCTTTGTGCGACCAGGGAGAACCTGGAAAGCTGGAAGCAAAACCCAAAAGGCAAACAATTAAAGGTGTGTCTCCTACCAAAGCCTGAGGGCTAAGAGCACGAAAGATTGAAGTGTTTGCAACAATCTTGACATCTGAGGAGTTCAAGCAGCAAGGTTAGTGAAAGCTGGCAAAGCTGACCCCAAAGAACTATTGTTCAGATATTGGAAGGAAAAGCTTCCTGGGCATCACTTTGCTGGATGTAACTCCAGCAAAACACTTCTCTAAGGAAAAGGCTAATGTTGTTAGTGTGGATATATTCCACTAACTCAACTAAATCATCAAGAAATTTATTACAAGACAATACCAAGCGGGAGAAGAAGTGGGAAAATCAATTGTGTGCCTTATAGCCACTATGTTTTTATGAACATTCCTGGAATGATCATGGCCTTTATGTGCTAAAGGACATGAACTCCACCTGCAAGTGCACATATGCAGTTTTGTATGGAAAAACAGGAGAGCAGGTGTTTTTTTGCCTTGTGGCACTTGCAGGCAGCAGTGCAGGCAGGGGGCTCGCACCCCAAGGCTGGTGCCTGCAGCAGATGCTGACAGCTGAGGAGCAGCTGGTTTTCCGAGGGAGTGCCCTGCATCACTGGGCAGTGAGGGTTGACTTGTCTCCATTCCTTCCATCTCGGATTTCTTTGGAAGTAGGATACCAGGTTGCTGCAGGCACAGAATCTGGTGGCTTTCAGAGGACTGAATTGTATGTTGGGCAGCATCACTCCCTTTCACCAAAACAATAGGAAGGACAAGGGCCGACACTGCTTTTAGTTCTGTTGTTTCTTGGCACTGGAGTGGGAAGCAGTAACACAGTTGTATCCCTTTTCCTTTTCTACTTTGAGAGGGCATGATGGGATGTGGTCACAGGAGTGTGCTGCCACACATGAATACGAGAGCCAGGTGCTCTCCAAAGGCGTGGCAAGGACATCCTGGTTCTGCTGAAATTAGCGGCAACCTTGGGCTTGTTGGGAATGCAAAAGTCCCATGCACTGTGAGTAAGTTGTGACAGGTAATAAAAGCTTGGGTGACACATGTTACGATCCTATCCTAGTCCTGGGCAGCTCCATCTTCGAGGTAACCACTGCCCAAATATCCTGGAGAAACCCCTTCCCATAGCAGGAAGGGCCCACACTGAGCACCTCTGCCAACCTCTGCAATCAGCCGAGAGGAGCTGAAATGGCATGGGGAGCTCAGAGCTACTCAGGGGGATGGGCTGCAGCCACTCTACTCAGTTGAGATTTTCATAATTCTTCTAATTTATAATCAAAAGCCTTTTCATTCTCTAACAGTCAGTGAAGACGTGTGGTGAAAACTAAGAGAAGATGTTTTGCATAGAAAAAGAAGGCTTTGGGAGTGAACCATGAAGCGTGTTTTGGGGATCCCTGGTGAGTCACGCTGCTTCAGGGACCTGACCAGGCACCCATAGGTCCTGCTGCAGCATCTGCAGGGCACTCCCCACTCCAGGCCCACACCCATGAGACACAGAATCCAAACCCAGTCAGAAACCATGGCAGAACAGAAGGTTTGCTGTGCTGGGTATGGCAGCAACACAGCTAAATGCCTGGAAAGGCCCCCGTGATGTTAGAACCAAGTGCACCACGGATCATCCCTGAAGCAGGGTCCATGTGGGGACAGCTGGGCAGGCCGGTCCCCATGGGTCACAGCAGCGACAGAGCCTGTGCCAGAGAACAAAACCCTTCCTGCAGCACAAAGCAACCCCTGAAGTGATGGTGGAGGAGTGAGCTGGTTCATGACTCCTCTGGCACCCAAAGCCCTTGCAAAGGGCGGCAGAAGGAAGGAGCACAAAGCCCAGCGGGAACCTCTCCCCAGTGGAGGGGTGCATGGGGCACGCCTGAAGGTACCCACTTTAGCAAGGAGGGGCTCCCACTCATGAAGGCTTTGCCTGTAGAAAACTCGAGTCTATGCCCGGGCTCACAGGCTTTGCGATTCTTAGTGAAAAAAGCAGCTAGAGAAAACAGAATAAAATTCAAATCAATTATGCTGTTCAAAGTCAGTCTCTAAATTAATCCAATTATGCTGCAGCGATCTTTGCTTAATGCCTAGAAGCTAGAAATGATGGTTAGAGCAGTCGTTGGGGAAATCAGTTGATAATGACAATAACCAACAATGGAAGATGCTATTCTGAAAGTAAAGTGGTGTGGGGGGGAGAGGGGAGAGAAAACACTCTATTATTCAACCTTCACTTTAAGTATATTGCTCAGCTATTACAGGATAATGCACCAGAGCTAACCAAGCACAGTGCTGCCTCTAGGTCTCAGCAAGGAAGAAGCTGAAACTCGCTTATCGTTCCTTACTAAGGAAAGCTCCCAGCACTGTTATTATGGAAGTACAGCTCTTAATAACCATTGCACAGCCGTGTTCTGGAACAGTTTGCCCACACAATGTCTCTGCCTCTGTCAGGCAGGCTGCTAAAAGCCTATTTTTATATTTTCAAAATTTATTCTTCAAATCAACGTGGTGCAGAAACTCAGCTTCAGGACCTTGATATTTTTCATAGAATGATAGAATAGTCTGGGTTGGAAGGGACCTTGGAAGCCCATCTAGTCTAATACCCTCCCTGCATTAAGCAGGGACATCTTCAACTAGACCAGGTCGCTCAGAGCCCTGTTCAGCCTGGCTTTGAATGTCCCCTGGGATGTGATATCCACAGCTTCTCTGGGCAACCTGTTCCAGTGTTTCACCTCTCTCATCATAAAAAATCTCTTATATCTAGTCTGAATTTACCCTCTTTTAGTTTACAACCACTACCCTTTGTCCTATCCCAGCAGGCCCTGCTAAAAAGTCTGTTCTTACCTTTTTTATAAGTCTCTTTTAAGTATTGAAAAGCTGCAGTGAGGTCTCCCTGAAGCCTTCTGTTCTCCAGGCTGGACAATCCCAGCTCTGTCAGTCTGTCTTCATAGGAGAGATACTCCATATTTGTGGCCTCCTCTAGGCTTGCTTCAACCGGTGCTGAGGACCTCAGAGCTGGATGCAGCATGGCAGGTGGGCTCTCACCGGAGCGGAGGGACAGAATCCCCTCCCTAGCCCTGCTGCCCATGCTGCTTTGGATGCAGCCCAGGACAGGATTTGTTTCCTGGGCTGCAGGTGCATGTTCCTGGGTCATGTCCAGCCTCTCCTCCCAGCACCCCCAAGTCCTTCTCCGCAGGGCTGCTCTCCATCTCTTCATCCCCCAGCCTGTGTTGGTACTGCGGTTTGCCCTCACGCAGGTGCAGCACCTCACAAAATTTTTAACATGCTTGGCCACATTAGGCTTCTAGTTTAAAGCATGAAAAGACGGAGGAGGAGCAGGTGCAAACAAGAATATACTCTTGTTTTAATCGGTCAGTCTGTATGCACACAGGCAGCCAGCTGAACTTGGGCCTCTTGAAAGCACTGATGAAGAACTGCATGGTGATAGTTTCAAGATGGGACGTTAAAAATATTTTAAAACATTTGGCCCAAAATGCGACGGTAATGGGAAG
The DNA here is from genome assembly GCA_013397845.1 of Melanocharis versteri. NCBI lineage: Eukaryota > Metazoa > Chordata > Aves > Passeriformes > Melanocharitidae > Melanocharis > Melanocharis versteri. The sequence continues at coordinate 118,960 of VZTG01004890.1, read as the reverse complement.
GGAATAGCAAATGGAAATTCTGCTGATTGCCCTAGATGATTTTCACTCAGAACCTGCATCTCAGGTAGCCTTTATGGGGGCGAAAACCGTCTGAAACAAAGGATACTCATGAGTTTTGTATTCATGCCACTGCATTGAAGTCACCGGTGTGTGGCATGATTTGCATCCCTCCTACCCCAAATATCTCTGAATCTTGGTCTAGCTTCCTTGTTTTGTAGGATACTTCATAGCAAGACTTCATCATCTTCTTCATCTTTGAGCTCTAGCTCCTCTCTTCGAACTGCGTCATTCAGATCCTCTCTGCTGGAAAACAGATGCACCCTCCTGTGCCCAATCTCACACATCAGAACATAAAGAATATATTTATAAGATATTCAACTCTGAAAATGCTTGGATGTAATTTCTGAGGCAGTATCCTTGTTAACACTGGAAGAACCTGTTCCCGATATTGCAGCCCACATGCTCCTCAGAAAACATTTCTTTGAGCTGTGTCAAAATTTCACAAAAGATTTGAAGGAGTCTCATTTCAACTCAGTGGGAAAATCTCATATTGTTTACCTCATTACACCTCGTTGCCTCAAGACTACTATTATTATTCATAGCCCCTCACATTCAAAATTGCATGTAAACCCCCATGAAGCTGTGAGCTTAGCTTAAAAATCACCAGGTATACTCGTGGCTGAGCTGCTGAGCATTTTCACAGTGCAGCCAGGACATGATTTCAAAGTTTGCTTCACAACCTGAAGGAGTAGAGAAGAAAATTCACATTTTCTTAAAGTGCAGATTGAAATTCCTGTAGTTCACAGACTCCACTGTTTTAAACGGAAAGAGAGTTGGTAACAGCCAGCAGGAGAAGTGTGTCACAAGAGTGCTGCAGCAATACCTACAGATACAAAGGTGTGAAATGGTAATGATTAGCTAAATATCTCCCAAGAAAGCCAAGTGAACATCATAGCATGAGAGCTACAAGCACTGAGCCTTCAGTGTCATGTCAGGAAACTCTGAATAATGAAAGCAGTTTTTCCTTTGTGCTCTCCAGTTTTCCAAATACTTCCACAGTGACTCAGAAGAGGATCCTGAATTAGTTTTAGATTCTTACTTCTGATCCGAAAAGTGGTCCATAACAGCTTCCAGAGATGCCAGAGAGCACCTCCTCAGTCAGCGTGAGCTCCTTGGAGGGCTCCAGGGTTTCCATCAAGGGAGACACAGCAGCTTCCACCAGGCAGGAGCTGCCTCTCTGGGAGCTCCACGGTGTCCCACAGCCCTTTGCAGCACAAAGACAACAAGCAATGGGGGGGTCTAAGAAAAGCAACACGTTTTGTGCCCCTAATACCAAGACCTGGATTCCAGATGAGGCTGCTGGGGGATGGAGCTCATGCTGACTGTGAGGACTTGCTTCACCCAAAGCCAGGCAGAGACCGGCACACAGGGGCTGTTTCACAGAATTATAGAATAGTTTAGGCTGGAAAAGACCTCTTAGCTCATTGAACCTGTTAACCCAGCACTGCCAAGTCCACCATTAAACCATGGCTCCTGGTGCCACATCCACATGCCTTTTGAACACTTCTCTCTGGACAGCCTGTTCCAATGCCTGACTATCCTTTCAGTAAAGATTTTTTTTCCCAAGATCCAAGTAAACCTCCTCTGGCACAACTTGAAGTACACTCCTTTTGTCCTGTCCCTTGCTACTTGGGGAAAGAAGCCACCCCCGCCTGGCTACAGCCTCCTTTCAGGCAGCTGTAGAGAGTGATAAGGTCCCTTTTGAGCTTCCTTTTCTCCAGGCTAAACACCCCCAGCTCCCTCAGCTGCTCCTCCTCAGACCTGTGCTCCAGACCCTTCCCCAGCTCCACTGCCCTTCTCTGGACACGCTCCAGCACCTCAATGACCGTGTTGCAGTGAGGGGCCCAAAATGTCCTGCTCAGGGTTGCTCTGGGGTGGTTGCAGTCCGAGGTGAGCGAGCTGCAGCAGAGCTGCAACCTGTCCCTCTCCAGCACGGGCAGCATTTTTGTTATTTGCTCCCTGGAAGCAGCCGCTGTTCCTGCGTGTCCACTCGTGTCTCAGCCCGGGCTGCACCACAGCAAAGCACCGTGGCCAGGGCTGCTCTTCGAACATCGCACATTTTGGGGCAGCAGCAGCTGCATCCCCGCCACAGAGCGCTTGGGTTGCCTTCACACCAACCCCGCGTCCGCGGGGGGAGCTCGGCTGAGACGGGGCCGTGCCACCGAGGCGTGCGACATCTATTCACTCCGGGGAAGCAGAGAGCAGCTGAAGGCTGCAGGCAGTCCCGTAATGAGGTAAACGATACAAGCTGGGGATAAAACAGGAATTACTCACGGACTTACTCCTCAGCACTTCCACTGCGGCTGTTAGAGTCTTTGCCTCACAGATGTCAAATGCAGGCAATTAAAAGTTACGTAAGGCCACAGCTGCAATTAACCCCTGCTGTGGCCCAGTCTGCACCTGCGGGCGCCCTCCTGTAATGAAGCAAACCAGGGCTCTGCTCGGTGGCCTGTGCACAGGCTCCGATTCAAGCTACAAGGGCAGCAGTAGGTGTTGGGCTGATACAGCCCTGGGCACATTCTATAGAGGAAATTTTCTAATCTAATGAACCTCTGTTGTGCCCCCTTCTTTCCCCTCATAGTCTGAGGACCCTCTCATGTAAGGAAACAGTGTCCAGCCTTTGTTCACCTTTCCTTGTCTGATGGGTATGTTCAGATGAATGCACACCAAGCATAGCCTCTGTAGTGAGAGATGAGTTCTTCTGGTAATACACAGCTTTCAGACTCTTGAGTTTCTTTCTTTTCCATTCTACAGCCCACCAGGGGCCTGCTTTCACCTCCTTAGCTGTCTTAGGAATTTTAAAAAAGAAGAGAGATTTAGAGTGCCAAAACCCAAAGCGCTGAAAACCGTCGGGGTTGCTGACAGGAGGAGCCAGCTGCAGGGGAAGATGTGCTTTGTGCCAGCAAGCTGAAGGCCTTTTCCACCAGCAAGGGAAAGGTGATGGTCAGCGAAGTAGATGGATGCTGGAAGATGCACAGCTGTTGTTCTGAGGTAGGCTCAGAGGTGACACGGCTTCCACAGGCAGCCCCTGGAGGGACGAGAGCCAAGGAGGATGCAGCTGATGGCCGTGTCCTGTGGACTCGGCACAGGGCTGCTGTGCACGTGGGTCCTGTGGTGGGGCTCCCCTCTTGGTCTGAGAGGCTGGCTGAGAGCTTGGATCCAAGGACAAAAAGCAGAGGAATCAAATGGAATGTTCTTCATTTGGTATACACTGTCAAGGAAAAGAAAGCTTTTCTGGGGGTTGCAGCTATAAGATTATGAGAGACAAAGTTGAATTATTAAAACATTTATTTACCCAAGGACATGCTGAGCTCTCTGAGGACCAAACTCATCCACTTAATTAAAACAGAGAACCTCCCAAGCACCATTTGTATTGGAACTAAGTGACATATTTAATACTTATGTCCTGAGAGGGTCATACATATCCATAGTGGTAGATAGGAAGAGATAAGAAGCTTTTCTGACTTCTTGCTGTGCTCCCTGCCAGAAAAGCACCAGCGCCTGGTCTGAAGGCAGCATGAGGAGGAGGAGGAGGAGGAGGAGGCTGTTGCCTACGGGCTTTGCCGCTTACAATTGATCGATAGCAATGGTAGTTTGTGCTTCAGCGAGAACAGCTTGATTGTTGGGGGCAACAACATCCAAAATCTGACAGGCAAACACTCTTGGGGACTTAGAGATGTTGGTCTCCTGTAGAGAAGGGAAAGGAAGGAGGACCCAGCTCTTCTGACACAGTCCCTTGGTCAAAGCTTCTCCCTCATGATTACTGTCAGTAGAGACATGTCACTGCGATTCACTTTTTCAGGGCTTCCCTTGGCAGCTGTAGAAGGGACAGAGGAGAACTGCACTGCTCTAAGAGCAGACTTAGAGAAGGATGGGTGTTTTGTCATCGCCTATTAAACCTGCATGGCTTTGCAATATGGTTACTGTCTGCCAGCTCTGGCTCGAGTTTGGCTCAGGAAGACAGCAGTGGTGACTCAGGACGAAGGTCTGTCTCTATTCTGCTTCCCAGTCTCCTGGTGAGACACACTGACTCATGGAGGACCTCTCAGTGGAAGGAACCTGTGGACACAGCTGTCCACCCCACAGATAGGGCAACAAAATGCACTTCTACCTCTGTTGTTTCCAGTTAGCATCTGGTCTACCTTTAAAGTGCCTCTAAACCCAACCAATGACTAAGTCAGTCCAGCTTCATCTTGGGATGGAGATCTTTAGAAGTGCCATATATACTTACATCTACCAGATATGGCTCCTTGTCTTTTCAGGGAACAGAGTTAGAATGGAGTGTGGAAAGAAAAGAGAATTAATCATCCTCTGCCAAGGGAGCTCTGACTCATGTGGTGGCAGCACAGCCTCTGTGGGCATGAGACCTGCAGGGATGAGAACTCCAGGGGGTTTAAAAGGGCCTATGCAAGTCAGCAATGTCAAGTAGTGCAAACACATCAAACCCACCCTCTGCTCAGTACACACAACAGAATCCGAGTCAAAATCAGCCCCATCTCGTGAAGTGAATGATCTGAGTGCTCTGGGGTTGGGGTCTATACCAACCCCATCCTCCCTCGGGATCACGTCACAGGGCATTTCTGCTACTCTCCAGCAAAAAGAGAAAGTCACAAAGAATGAGAAGAGTGAAAGGAGTAATTTGCTGTACCAGAAATAGAGTTTGCAAAAGAGGGCTTGGCTTACAGTTCCTGTCTGTTTCTCCACAGTTCTAGCAATCCTGTGTTCCAGGTATCTGGCATCTTTCTTAAATCTTGTTCTCAAATAAAATCTCAAGTGGCTCAAAACCCCATCACATATATATTAAAATCCACACTCTCATTAACATATGGTAGGGGATTCTCCAGTACAGTGTCTGGTTCTGGACTTGAAAAAAAACAAGCTTCTGGCAATCATGCATCCTAAAGTTTCAGCTCTTTGAGAAACTCAAGGGTGAGGGCCACACCCGCTTCATGCCTCCTCTTAGCCAGCAATCATGCTCCTTGTGCTCATTTTTTCCCTTTCCACATCCCCTAAGGAAAAAAAAAAAAAAGAAAAAAAAGAAGTATCTTTTTACTGTGAAGGTGACTGAGCTGTGCACTCTCCATCCTTGGAGATATCCAGAAACTGACTGGACATGGACATGGACAATCAACTGTAGGTGACCCTCCCTGCTTGAGCAGGGGATTAGACCAGGTGACCTCCAGAGGTGCACTCCCACCTCAGCCATTCTGTGATGCTATGATATTGATGACAACAGACTTACTCTTTCCTTGGAGGAGAAAGATCACAGAGTTCATGTGGGTCCTGAGGAGATCCAGGAAAGCAGCTGGCCTGGCTCTTGGGGACAATGACTTAAGAGCTGCTAGGAATGATCCAGTTGATCTACATGAGAGGCCACGGTAGAAGCAAAGGTTTTTCCATTTATGGTTATGAGCTGTATGACACTGAGGAATAAATTCCTGGAAGAAAGATGTTCCTCTTTCCACATGGAAGCACTGACACCCAGCCTACAAAAAGGCAGTATTCTCACTTATCTGTACTATTTGTTACTGCTGTTCTACAGGTCATCTCTCTGTCTCTCTCTCTCTCTCTCTCTCAAAGGCAGGTCAGCAGGAGGAGCACAGGATATGCAGCTGCAGCCTATCAGTACAGGTATGTATGCCTGCTGTAGGTGATGCTGCCTGGGGGATTGGATACTGCTGCCTCCCATTCCTCAGAGAGGGAAGGGAGAGGGGGCTGAGCTGGGTGCTGGGCTCCAAACACTTCTGAGATGACAACAGAAGGTGGGATTGGATAGGAAAAACAAATGTATGAAAAGCTTGCCTGCAGGTAGTGAGAACTGGGAGCCTTCTCATGCTGAATTTTCAGCTACATGATGAGATCCACTTCCTTAACAAGACCACTACGTATTTGTTCTTTGACTTGTCACCTACTGCAATGTTCACTGTAGTAAAATTAGCCAGAGCTGAGAAATCTTTAGGTACAGCTCCAGGTTTGTGTATGTGTATTTTCACACTTGTAAGACAAGTCACCTATTCCACAAGCAATAGTGCCAAGAAGGAAAATTGAGACTTCTCACCCTTCACAGAGGATGTTACTATCTAACACTGAGAAAACTCGAGGCCTACTTCACATATGCACAAAACCCAACAGTGAAAGTTATCTGCATTGCTTGGAGCTTTCCACATCTCAGTGCTAAGCAACGGCTCCCTCGTCTTCCCCCGTCCCCAGCACAGGCACAAGGAGAAAAGCTTGGCCACTATGCGATGCTTTCTGCTTTTGTCACAGGTCCCACTACATCCCCATCCCTGGAAATGTTTGAGGTCAGGCTGGACCATGTTCTGAGCAACGTCGTCTAGTTAAAGATGCCCCTGCTCACTGCAGGGAGAATGGACTATGTGACCTTTAAAGGTCCCTTCCAACCCAAACTATTCTATGATCCTCATCAGAGCTGTGATGTCTCCTCATTCTCTTAAGAAATGGTGAGGGCAAGTTGAGGAGAAAGTACAAGTGTTGGTCTTTAAATCAAAATGATGGCTCTTACTAGTTCTTAAATAACCATGAGTCTTTGGGAGCCATCTTTCCTGGCCAGCAGTGATAGTACATGCTTAGAAATCTTGATGAAGCCAGGTGCCCTTTCTGTGCTCATTTCCACACCTGGTACCCTTTCAGAAACCAGTACTGCCCAGTAAGTTCAACAGCCTCACTGGGAATCTGATCTCCGCTTCAGCCGTCCGAGTGCCCTCACTGGCAGCAGGTCCTTGCTAGCTACCTAATGTACTGAGGTAGGCCAAGAAGGCAGGATAAAACACCCAGTCAGAATATCTAGGTCACTTAATAAAGAGTTAAACTCATTTCACAAAGCACATTTGTTGCTTTTCCTAGGATGCTCCTGCACCTACAAATAAGTGTAAGCTAGTGGGAGTGAGTGACAACTTCATACATCCGGAGACTTCTTGCTGGCAGGTTAGAACAGGCATTTTAACTTATCATCTATTAAATCTTCAGTTTCCACTTCTCTCTCCCGCCTGTGCAGACTGGTGACCAGTGCACTTGACACAGCCACTGGAATCAGCACGGGGCTACTTATTAGCAGAAAGCAGGCTCGATGCCTTCGGGGCTGCTCTGGCAGTGAGCAATGGGTTGGTGGCTCTCAACCCTCCCCGTGCTAAGTCCCCCCTACTCCAAAGACTGGACAGCAGGGATTGTTAAGAGATACTGGAGTGTTGATGGCTTTTAGGACTCCTGCCCAGACCACCCCCACCACCAGCTAAACCATCATCCATAAAATAACACTGGGAGGAAGATAGAGCCTTTCTCACCAGAGAGCTTGTCTGCAGAGAATCCCCCCCTGAGCACTGTGAGGCAGCTGCGGAGCCAGGGACGCAGCAAAGGTGCTTGAACCAAGGCAGAGCCTGCCCAGCTTTGCTCGCTGGCTGTGTTTCCGTTCGGAGCTTGAATGCTGCCCCAGAGTTGCGTGACTGGCAAAGACCATCAGCCAGAACAAGTCTCTGCTGAAATTTGTGCTGTCAAGTCATTTGCAGCAGCACAGTGACCCGGAAAGCCAATGTTATTTCACATTACTTCAAGTGGGGTTTCAGGAAAACACAAAATGCACCTCACAATCCCTGACATTTTAGTATTTAATTGCAAGGAGTCATCTTCTGGTAGCTGGAAAGGCTGCATTCAGGTTGCTGAAAAAAAGAGAAAGCATTTTGACTTCCCATTTTACAAGCGTTAGTCTTTTTCTTCTGTTATATGATGGAAGTCACTTGGAGACATCCTGCTTGTTTTCATGGACAGCAACAGCAGGCAGGGCACCGCAGCATTCAGCTGTGTGGTACCTGTGTAAATGTTCAGGAAATTGAACATTTTCCCACAATTTCCCCACTATCTTTGTCTGTGGATGCTGACTTTGCATTCTTAAGTGGAAAAGCAGTATTAATCTGAAAAGGCTCTTCTATTTTCTTAGTCTTCCTTTTATTGTCATTATGAAACTTTAAAATTAGAGTGCTATTTGTAAAGCAGCTGAGATTCTAGTGAAATGTTCTCTTTTACTGCTAAGTGGAAAAACGAAGTATTTTGGCACCAGAATGTACTTCTCTTTAACCATGACATACAAACTAACAAGTCTTCTTTTGCAAACGTATTGTTAAAAGGATTCAATCTCCAGTTGCTAACAATTGAGAATAAACCCTGGTCCTAGCCTCAGAAATTCAATACCAGAGCAAAAACTCTTATGGTAATTTTAGAGGCCCATCAAAGACACCTGAGAAAACATCTGATGTTAGAGTCCATGAATCTTCTGAGCCACTGTTTCTCTTCTGTCCTCCAGCTACCTGCCCGAATCTACAAGTTTGCACCTACTTTCAATGTTTTTCATTATTTTAATGCAGAATAAAGATAATACAGAAAAGTGTCTTATGTTGATGGAAGAAAATGAACAGGAAAGTGAAACAAAGCATACAAAATGAACCTTTATTAAATGAAAGAAAATCTGTTTTGTGGGTCAAATATGAAATACAATATACAAAAACTTTACATCAGATCTCTTGTCAAAGAAATTAAATTCTATCTAGACTGAAGTAGCACTTGTTCTTTCCAAGACAACACAAATGGGTGAATATGCATCTTGTGGCAGTACAGGACTACATAGTCTGCTGTGCTAAATTTCTGGTTACAGAGAAGAAAAGTGAAAAATCTAAACCATGTCTCTAATGAGCCCAACTATTCAACGAAGTAACCTAAAACCATGAATGTTGATCACTATGTATTCTCTTATAAGCAAATGACAGGTGGGTCAAGTGCAGAGTTCACAAAGCTTGCATATCATGTTCTCTGTTTCTATACAAATATAAATAGTTCATTTTTATTTCAAAAATCCTTTTATATTTGATAGCTTTATTTGTGGAAAAGGATGACCAGTTTGTCAGGTTCCTGCTGTACTACCCAGACAATTCCATCTCCTTTATCTCCTCCTCTTTTTGAAGATTGTAACCCATAAACCATAGCCTGCAATATTTTTAGAAACTTGATGTGTGTTTAATCACGAATCTTTGTACCACTGTCCTGTACATGAAGATTCTGCAGAGCTCCTAACATGTCTTTGGCATAGCACACCAGTGTCCCATTTAATACTTTTTTTTTGCTTAAAAAAGTATATTTTCCTTTAGTAAAACAACTTAAAAACATCTATTTCTGATTTTGTAAAATAACGTATCACCTCTTGAGTTGCTTTGCAAAATATACACACACATTTTGGAAAAACATTGAGTACAGACATAAAGGACTCATCTGAAGTCCGATCTGTTTATGAGAAGTAAAATATAATTACAAATTCTGTCTCCTGCATGAATCTCACATGAAGTCGTTCAGTTCAGCTTCAAGTGCTGCTGCCATTTCATCTGCTTCAGAACTGCTTCCTTCCTCATCTTCATTGCTGGATTCTTTACTGGATTCACTGGCAGCATCATCTTCATCCAGTTTGCGCTTGTGGCCCCTGGAAGGACAGACAGAGACAAGGTCCATGAATGGAGGTGTCTCAGTGCTTACTGAGAGACTCATATGCAACGTGAGAAAAAATGAGGCAAAAAGTCTCATCTTTTTTCAGGCCTAGACAAAAAGTACAGCACTTTCTCTTAAATGAACTAACAGTAGCCAGTTCACACAGTTCATTTTTTAATTGCTGTTATGTCCTGTCAGCGGTAGGTGTAAAGAACAAAGTAGTGTTAATTTGTTTCTTCCATTCTTCTGAAGAAAGTATGAGACTGTTTGAAAATAACGAGTAGATTTACTTTCCTCTTGCATCTCAAAAGAAAGAAGAAAGCCATTGTGTGCAATAGATATTACCAAAATACAAATGTTATATGATTTTGGAATATTAAAGTTTCTGATTTTTTTATAAAAATAAAACCATAACTGATTAACCTAATCTCACTGCACCAGAACATACACTTTCATCTTTCCAAACTTTGGGGTCCCATCCTTCCCTTTTGTGTCTCTTTGGATTAGTACTGCCAGGCTGAACAACACATTTCTTTGTATCTCTGGAGAATGAACCAGTTTAAACAGGAAGCTGATGTGCACCATACCCGGCTGAAAGAATCATGTTCCTGGCTCTGAATGATCTCCAAGGAAAATCTAACGCTTCAACTGGGACATAGCCATAAGCAAAAGAATTTGGATTTGTGGAATCCTAAAATCTCTTTTCCTTGCCAAAGGGAATTTTATATCAGACGTGTACTTCTGAGACAAAAATAAAGTCGAGATTTTTGCATTGCACAGAATTCATAATGAGATGTAGAAACACCTTCAAAATCCTTCTGGATAATTTGTTCAAATTTCAAGCAGAAAAATACATGCAGAGGGGCAGGCATCTCTCAAATAACTTTCCTTTTCCTTCCTGGGTGGGGTTTCATAAAGAAGAGAATGCACCCACTTGCAGTCATGAAAAACTAATAAAATGATCTATTTTAGCAAAAAGTAGTAATTTAGCAATAATCCTGTTACTTCTGAGAGCACAGAGAAATAGCATATAGCAAGAAAGACCTGTGATAAATACTGACATGAATTATACATATCCTAAAGAAATAAAGGCAAAGGTTAACAGTCAAACCTGGGAGCTTGTAAGCAACGCTGAAATACAAAGCAATTTTTATTTATACAGATACTTTTATCACTGTTTTCCAAGACGTAGGAATGCTCACTAGCCCAGACTGCTTGGTTTGTGGGCTGGTTGACACCTGACCTGCCCTTTCTCAGCTTTTCAGGGAGATGGACAAGGCATGGTGGGAAGTCAGAAGGGGAGTCCAAATCAAAACGGGAAGTGAGCAGTACTATGTTCCATCCTCCCCTTCTGCTGCAGCTGTGAGACAAAAAGAGACACTGCTGCTGCTTTACAGCGCACTTCCTCCCACTGATGTCAGGTGGGCTTTGCTGTTCAGCATAGGGTGGTAGAGGTAATATTCCTGGGAGGCAAGGCTGAAATCCTGGGGCACACTCTGGGCTCTAAATCCCTAACAAGGAAAAATGGGATGAAGTAAAAGTGTTTCCTGAGTACTTTGCTACTAAATGCAGCCTAATTCACAATAAAAAGCAGTTTCTGAGGCGTAACACTGATTATTTCCACACAGACTCTATTAGCATGCAGTTTGGACGAGGAAGCTCCCATGCTTGAAACGCCCAGTTGGAAGAAATCTTAGCACATTTTCATTAAAAGCTACACAAATGCATGGAGCCTCAGCAACACTTGCTGACTTCGTGATGATTTCAGCCTTCAGAGCTACAGCGCTATTTTAGGCATTAATGACACTATTAGCAAAGAAAAGCTAATTGGGAATTAAAGAAACCTGAAAAAGTCTTACTCAGCAAAAGAAGAAACGAGTAGTGCATCTTTAACAAGTAGTGGGTAAGAAGTACCCAGGCAGTGCTAACTGAGAAATAAATAAAGTCATGGAGGGAATCTATGCGACAATGTGTACAGCTGAAAACATTTGTATTCATCTGTTTGTAAGGCTGCATCTATGGAAACGGATGGCATTTGCCCACCAAAAAATGAAATTAACAATCTGACAGCTGCCATTTACACATATGAAACACGTACACACAACTGCAGATGCTGTGTCAAAGGAATGTGTGTTAAAGGATGTGTCAGGACAAGCAGGTTTTTAGAGCCAGCCCAAATACTGTACGTTTACTGGGACATAAATCAAGAGCACAGATCTCATAGAAAAGAAAAAAAGGCTCTATGAAGAAATAAAAGAAGTAACAGCTCACTGAAATAACATCTTCCTGCCAGTTCATTATTTCTTGAAAGTGCAGAACAGGTAATTTACTAAACAAGTACGGCAAAGACTAGCAAAATTACTAATTTATGCAAGAAAGTAACTTTTAAAATTTCAATGTACTTCATAGCAACTAGATTTCAGTGAGGACAATCAACAAAATACAGGGATTTGAAATACTCAGTGTGACTTGTTAATTAAAGAATGGAGTTCCAGTCTACAAAAAGACTTTCCAGAAACTTTAAGGGATGCTTCTCCCGTTTCTCACCCCTCATTCAGTTGTATTAAACAGTATCTTTGGAAATGCAAAAGACTGACCATCATCTATTTTGTCAGTTCTTGTTATTTCAGCAAGGCTAGAATGACTGCTCTGTTCAATCTTGATATGAAAACTTAGTCACTCATGGCAAGGAAAAAGCCATGAAAAAAACAAAAGAGAAAACACAGCTAAGTATTAGTCCTCTATTAGAAAAAACAAAAAAAAAATCTTCTGAATGTTAGCATTGTTTTTATTACAATACAAAAACGTTTCACTATTTGTGCACTGTCAACTGCAGCTTCACAGGTATTCAAAAAACATTTCAATAAGTATTATGCTATGAAATAAAAAGCTAACCCTGATAGAAGTATGGAAGAAGGACATCAGGAACACAGAGCTGCATTTTTTCTTTTCGAATTCAGAAAAGAGAGATAACATCCTGTTAATAATTTCTACCTTCAGAGAAAAAGCAGTATATCCCCATGGCAGCATATCTATTAACATAACAAACAATTTAAAATGTATATGTCTCTCACTGTTTCGTGCCCATTCTTTGTCATTTCCAGTTTCAGAGCCATAGTGCGTAGCACTTTTGAGTGGAAAAGTTAAGCACGTACAAGATTCCTTCTTACTATTTAGAGAAAATGATTCAGCAGCGTTGCTTCCATTAGCCTGATTTGCATTTTTATAATGAATTTTGCTTGGCTGCTATTAAAAGCCAAACACGTCGATAATAACTGAGTATCTTTAACCTCACATAAGAACAACTGCCAAAACACCAAATGCAGAACTTCAAATATCTGACAACTCTGTGAAAAAACTTCTACAGTTCACATTTCCTTTTCCTTTGCATCAAGTATTTTTCCTTCGTAATACCCAGTACTAGGAGGCCTAGCAGTTCACGTGCTGGAAAAATCTTTTCAAAAGAGAACTACTATTTCAAAAAAGCTCACATATTTAAATAAATTGTCAAGAGATTTAAATAAACTACAAGTGTAATTCATAATGATATTAAAAATGAAAAGAAAAAAGCATTTGTAATACTATACGTATAAAAATAGTTTTTAGGAAAACTTCATCTACAGAATGCTAATGAGAAATAGTGATATTCCAAATGAAGAGACAGGTTTACAGAGTTGCAATAGCACAAGCTGTATGCCCGTAAAAATAGCACAGAAAAACTTACTGAAAATTTATTTATCTCTTGATCAGTTAAAATGACCACTAAAATCTGATTACAATGTACAGGTCAAATGAAAACTGCATTCTTATAAATTCAATTTAAATTTAGTTCACTAAAGAGAGAGAGAGAGAGAGCCACAGGGAACAAAGTGAAAAAACTCCAGTATTTCTTGCTTCTGTTATCTTAAGGCCTTAATTTATAATTGGCTGAAAATAATGTCGGAAAAACACTCTTCTTCTCTTAACTGAGAAGCAGATTGTCTCTCGTTTGTTTTGCATCCCAGTGGCACCCCTTTAAGAAATACAGTGCTACGTTAAAATAGAAACATCTAATTAGCAAAGGAACTCAAAGGGCAACATAACCCTTGCTTTAAACAAAGCAAACTTAAATCTTTTCCAAACCTTGTTTTAAACTTGTAAATGAAAACTACAGAAAGTATTTAAATACATGTTCACATATCCTTTAAACTCCAAATACCCACAGTCTCCATCTCTACTCTGATAATAAGTAAACCTCTAACTTATTGCAAGTTGACCTTTTTTCAGTAACTCCAAAAATCAGTACAATATAAAGTAGAGTCTACAGACTAAATGTGTTTAGTCTTTTACAAGCAATCAGCTTACAGCATTGACATTATAAATTAGGACTTCAATTTGCTACCAAATACAGCCAAGTTTTCTCTCTAATGAGAACACTCACACAGCAGCCGTAAGTAGTTTGGAAGGCAAGGGTTTGAAAGGGCATTTTGAAACTGTGTACTGCCTTCCAACAGCATCGCAGCCCTGCGACACAACCTACACCGCCCCGGCACACCTCTGAAGCTCCATGTGGAAGGTCTGTCCTGCTTTTGACACACATCTAAACCCCAGCTTTCTGCAAACTCCTTCCACAATGGAAAGCAGGTGATGTGGCATTTGGTAATGCAACTGTAATTTGACTTCCTTCCACAGGAATTTGACTGTGGGAGTAACTTACTGAGATAAAGTAGTTCTCTGGTAATATTCTTCAGTTATGAAGAATTAGGGCTGGTTATCCAGTAAAACTTCTTCAACCCATTTGGAAGACGCCAGCCCAGTACTTGGCTAACAAGCTTCAATGCCTTGAGCTCTGAGAACACACACACTGAAAATGAACGTTGTGAGCCTTTATCTGTTACATGAGACAGACAAGATGGTTAAATCTTCAGAGAAACGTTCAAAGTTTTGCAGTTACATTTTTTTAACATGGGATATATGGCAATATCTTTAAGGTCCCTTCCAAGCCAAACCATTCTGATTCTATGCCCTTTCATGTACACTTGATATGAGAGTGAGCAATTGTCCATAGCCTGCCTGTAACTCAGGTGTCTACCCTCTGGCAATTTCCCTTGTACATCTGTGCAGGAAGACTGGATTTTCTGTCCTGGTGCTCCTCCCTGGCACTAGCACAGCACGCTGCCAGGCACGCAGCTGTGGGAGCAACAAACAGCACCACCCCAGCACTACTGGCAAGCTGCAGTGCGTGTTTGCACTTTACGCTCGTGCTGGGACAAACAGGACACTATTTAGCGCCGCAGGAACAAATGCCAGACACCTCATATATTTCCTCAAGAACTCATCCAATGCTGTCTGAAGGATTACAGGATGATCCAGAAATCTAACGTGCAGAAAAATGCACTGAGAATGTTCCTTGCACAGCCCTGGGGTGCAGAGAGAGCCTCCGCAGTTGGAGGAACAGCGTGCTTTCAACGCTCCTCACAAAAACCTCTTCCAGGCCACCACCAATTCCAACCGACAGCTCCAAAGCGTATTTTAACTAACACAACAGTAAAGTGAGAGCTAATTAAATTCTGTACAGCCTCAGTACCTTTCTGCTTTAAAATTTAGCGCACCTGTGCACAATTCCAGTGGTGAGAAACTATTCTGGAAACTGAAAACCATCTTACAACAGCTTTATAGGTAGTTCTCTGAACTAAACACTCAATGTATACCTAAACTGAGAATATTTTAAGTCAGGAAGTCACAGAAAATTTAAAATAAATCCAGAAATTACTACAGTGTGTTAAGAAGGACAGTTTGTAAATTTTGCTAAAATTGTCCCATTGATGAGCCTGTGTTTTCTTAATATTCAGATCAAGGGGAAAGTTTAATAACAAGAAAATCACCCCAACAATGGTTTCTTAACAATATTAATGTTTTCTTTAAGAAAATGGTGATTTCTTTATAATTAAACACTGGGATATTCCAAAACCAAATAGCGTAGCAATAAAACTTTAAAATTAAACGCTGTGTGATTTTCTCGGCACTGAACTAATTTAGATACGGATAACAATTAAATTGGATAATGGAAAACTAAGAAGTTGAACCTACTATTTTGCTTCTGTAATTAAATCACAGAAATATAAACTGTGTCCCTAAAATATTGTCATTAACTTCAAGTTGTTTAAAAATAATCCACGTAGTTGTAAGAAGACATTTACAACATGCAATATGACTATTTCTTCAAAAGGCAAAGGTGACAGCGGCAGTTTCGTATCACACAACAAATAATCTTGTCATTAACATGTAACAAGACAACAGAAAATTAAATATACTTCTCACTATGTGGAATGCCAGACTGTTACCTGACACTTTCATAAGGGAAAATGCACAGACACACTCTGGCATATCACTTCTTAATCTTATTTGAAAGCTAAACCAGGCCTTCTTGTTTGCATCAATTCTCTTTCCAGCTTCTTCTAGTTTACAAAGATCACCTATTCTGACAACAAATGTCAGACAGTAGATCTATAGCTCTGTAGAGATTCTGGGTAGCTCTGGGAGGCTGTAATAGGATATACCAAGGCTCAGCAGTGAGCAGAGAAAGTTTCAAGCCTTCCTTCCCAGTGCCTGGGTGGGCATTGTACAGCAATTCTACCGGGATTTGGTTTGGAAAAAGTATTTTGAAAATGGACTAATTCCTCAAACTAATTTCTGTTATAGGAAGGCAATAGTCTCAGATAGTGATGAAGAATAATGTCCTCACTAGAGATCTAAATATGAGTCATTGTTTTAAAGAATAGTTGCATGCAATAGAAAATCAAGATGAAAAGTGGGCAAAAAACCTAAGATGTATGGGCAATTTAGAAAATTCAAAACCATACATCAAAAGAATAAGTTGGAAAAGAAACATCATCTGATTTATCTGAGAAAAGTCAAACTGCCTTCATTTTTCACACAGGAGCACAATGTGTACGTGGAGGTACCCCCGTGCCAATATAATGGAGAACCAACTCCAGTCTGAAGACCCCCAGGACTGCAAATTAATGCTTGGAATCCTGATTGGATTTGCCAGCATCACTCACAAGCACTGAGAACACTCTTCAAGATGCATTATTTGGCTTCTTAAATTGTTAAGATGAAATTTAGCTGGCAACACGCTGACTGTGCTAACCAAGGAGGCTGGAAGTAGGATTTGGTATATGGTGGCTTTTAAAATTAGATATCCATAGATTATCTTAATCTGTGTGTTAACACATATGTTATGGGCTACACCAAGTTAAACTGCAAGATAAGATGATTTTGCCAAAGCCTTCAACTCTGATTTGTACTAACTCTTCTCTTACTTTGTCATTGTTTTCAATAAATAATTGAGATTAAATTGCAAATAACTAAACCCAACATCCTTCTAGGATGTTCATGCACTGCTTTGCTCACAAGAATATTAACTAAGAACATCTCTGCTTCATCATAAAGTATTGAAAATAAGACAAAACACATCACTGACTCCATATGGATACTGGTAGTACTGTCATCTCCACTGAGGCACAAATAATAGACTTCGAATTCTTTTAAAATGTTGTGTTTTACGGGCCAAAATACACACTCCCTTTCCACGCAGGTATATTCTTCCATGAAATGCACTAGCTCACTCCTGCCAAAAAGAGTCAGTCCTTCATCCTCCTCACATTGCCACGTGATTTAACTGGATAATCCCCCAGTTTATTGGCCCTGCTGCCTGCCTCACAGTCTGGTAAGCCAGTTGTCCACTGTCTCTGTAGCCAGCTTCCAACGAGTACTTCCTGCACAACAGCTGGGGAATTGGAGCTGTTGTGAGGCTTTGGGTTACACCGTGATACACGGGACTGAGACTGCCCCACCTAGCAATGGGCCGCAAGATTTATTCTCTGTATCATACAACATCTTCCTGCAATATTACATTTCTCTGCTACTTATTTCTTTATCCCAATGGCAAGACATGTTATCTTGGCACACCTCACTTCTTCCTTCCCCAAATTTCTAGCCCTGACAACTTAGATTCCTCTTTATTTATTTGTTGAAATTGTACACAATAAATAGTTTTTCATGCATTAAAACAGGTTTTGGAGACACAACTGCATTATAACACAAAGCTACAGAGAACCTAGAAAATAATTTATCAGCATTAAAAAGCCAACATTTGGCTTCAGACAGTCCATTTTGCTACAGGATGTTTTAGAAAACCTAGTAAGTTGCAAAATGAAATGACATCAAGGCAGGAAGTCACTTCTTGGTAAAAGAAATTTTCAAAGATTTGTTAGAAATTTAGTCTAGAAACTGCTAGGGTTCCGTGAAACAGAGCAAAGTAGTGCCAAGGCTTAGTTTACAAATAAGAAAAATCTGAATTGAAGTTGTAGGAATATCTGCCAAAACTACGTGACTTTTACATCAGTTTTATAAGGTTTGCATAAATGATATATACAGCATAAAAATAAATGCAATACATTTGAAACAGAATGCCACCCATCTTTCTTTTACTGTGCAATTCCAACAAACTCCTTAAAAAGTGGGTCTGCACTGACTGAATTTGGATCTCTACAATACTGGGTCAGCGAGCATCACAAATCCAATCTGGATCAAAAGGCATGTGCCAACCCCCAGCCTATGTGCCAAATGGAATCACACCACTGAGAATTCCCCGTACCTGTTGTTTTCACACCAGCTACAATGTGACAAATGACCCAGCGCAGCAGATCGCAGCTCTCCTGGCTCACAGTCTTGATCCCATCTACAGTCTGCTCTACAATTTTTCCTGCCGATATTTCTGGAATAAATTTGAACTAGCAAAGATAGTTTATACTTGATCTGTACTTTCTGGTGCAAAGTTGCAATTTTTTATGACGGTGCTGTCCAAAACCCAGATTCATGGTATTATTCCGCTGCAGCCTCCCCCATACCACTAATGAAGAAGGCATCTGAAGGAGAAGCAGCTCATTATCTTTTATCAGTCCAGAGTAAAAGGCAGCTACTGAGACTGTGTCCTGGAGAGTTAATTTTCTTTCCACTAGATCGGACAGTGGGATGATTTGAATTCAGTATGAGACTGATGTTGATAACTCACTGATGGCTCAGTTGTTGCTCAGCAGTGCTTACCCGGAGCCAGAGGCTTTTCAGGTTCCTGTGCTCTGCCAGTGAGGAGCTGCACAAGGATCTGAGAGGGAGCATGGCCAGGACAGCTGACAGCTTTGACCTGAACTGGTCAAAGGAATATTCCAGACCACAGAACGTCATGCCCAGCACATAAACTGGGGGTCATTGGACAGGAGAGACTGATTACTGCTAAGGGAGAAGCAGCAAGGTGGTGAGCAGCTGTATTCTGCATCACTTGTTTCCCTTAGGGAAATTAAACCTATCTCCTTCTCATTACAACTATTATGATGCTATTATAATATTTTATTTTGTTTCAATTACTAAACTGTTCTTATCTCAAGCCATAGGTTTACTTTCTTCCTGGTTCTCCCCCACACAGTGCAGGGGGAAGCGAGTGAGGGGCTGTGTGGTTCTTAGTGTCTGGAGTTAAACCACGACGGCCTGGTCTTATCCATGTAATGCTACTGGCCATAGGCTCCGATAAAGTACAATTATCAATTTACCTGGATATATGGATGTGCACAAGAGGGAAATGTGAAAAGAGAAACCTCTGGGCCCCAAATAACTAGACAGACACAGCGCTTCAAAGGTGTAAAAAAAACTGAGACTGCAACAAGTTGTTCTTTTTCTAATTGCTGTCTGAGAATGAGACTGCCACACTGATGCAGGGACAGGAGCAAGGTTTGAAATGTCAGGCAGGGGACCAGACACTTCTCTGTTTGACTTCAGGAATAAAACCACTTTAAACCTCTCCCAGACTGCCAGAACACATTTCACAGCTGACCTCACTCAGATGCCCCTGGCTCCTTCACAGCCTGCACAGGTGACGCTCAGGGGTAGGGGTAGTGCACATGTGCAGCCCTGGCAGAGAGGAGAAGCCTGGCCACATATCAAGATCTTGCAGGCAGTTCTGGCCCTACTGCTCAGCTGCTGTTTACTCACCCTTGCTGGGACACTAAAAACCTTCTGGTATTACCATTCAGAGGTCTGAAGCAAACAGCAACATCAGCTGAGAAATGTCTTTTTTCTGTTGATCTGCAAGCTTTACAGGTTCTCTACCTAGCAGGAACATACTTTGCAAAAATATTTAACGTGATGTAGTTTGTCTAATGGGTTATTTCACTGCAACTGGCAAAACACATACTGTCATGTATTCAATTGTGTTTTACAGTAAATATTTACTGGGACAGCTGAAGGCACACTCAAGCCACAATGGTAGCCTGAGAGACAGCAAAAAGAGGCTCTGAACAGGAGACATTTCCACCAGCAAACAGGGACCTCTACTGTGCAATGCAGTGGCAATATGCTTGAGGCACACGGTAAAGGACACGTTTGCTGCTATGACATCTCCTGTGGGGTGGGGAATTAAAACATCCCTATTCTGCTTTTCACGTGCAAGGCTGACAACAACGCAGGGACACATCTCCATGATTGGCTTGATAGAACAGTCTTCTGAAGCAAGTTCAAGTTTTCTAAAATATCTGACTTCGTTTTTCCCAATGGAAGAACCTATTAGGAGTTCAAGTGATTAATAAACTACTTGGAAATGGGAATACCTACCCATTTTGATTCCTAGATTTCTCTCCCTCCATTAAGAAGCAGCACTGCTTCTCTTCTACCAACATTTTTAGCATATGCTTCAAGCTGGCATTTTAATTGAAGATATACACTGCTGTTTAGCAGCCATTAAAGACTTGCAGCAATCAAGATTAATGCACATTAGTTATTATGTGGAATTCAAAGTACTTTTAGAATTCATTAGGGAAACTAGAGCTATTTTTCTTGATCGGAACAATGTTGCCTTACAGTATTCCTGCTAATGTCCTAAGTCTCAACAGGGGCACACAATGAAGGATTAAAAACCTTCACTGACAGTTCTTAATGTACTTCTTCGTTTCCTTATTCTCAAGAGATATTTAGATATCCAAATATCTTACTAAGGAAAAACATAAATTGTTTAATAGCTCATAAATTGCACTGAAGCATTCAGCCTGACTAAAGGAAAAAATTCTGCCTAAATTACCTGAGGGGCAGCCCCCTGCTATTCTTCAGTTCCCAGCGCAGCTTTCTCACCAACACACAAACCAAAGCAGTATGCTATGGGCTTGCCTCACCCTGAACTTCTGCTTTACATCCTTCTTATCCCACGCCATTAACCACAGATGCAAAACAACATTAATATCTATGGACTGCTGGAATGGGGTAGTGGTGCTGGGGGTCGTAAGTCCATACTCACACAGTGCTGGGGGAACATTGTGAGTGGAGGAACACTACGTGAGTGGAAGCAGTATACTGGAACCTGGTGTTTTTAATTACTCCTGTGCAGGAGCAGAAATACATCCAAAACAATCTGATGCTCCAGTTTCTTACCAGAATTCAGATTCCATCACAGGAAGGAACTGTCTCCTCTGTGTGTCACAAGTGCTCTGAAGTTGAAGACAGAATGAAATGGTTTTCCCACTCCTCCCTTTGTGAGTGAACACTAGGAGCTCAGGTTTTTAAATTCACTCAGGGTTCTAGTTCTCGCCCTCTGGCCCTGGTAATCACATGAACCAAGCTGGGGCTGCTCATTTTTCAAGGTGGCAAACCATTAAGCAGATCAAGTCAGTAACTCCCATATTGCTTCCCATTATCCTAGTTTCTTGCAGCCTACATTTCTTCAAACTTAAATTATGCTTTTGGCATTTTTTGTATCTAGAAATACCTAAATGAAATGTTTCACATGATAGCATCTCTCCCAGCTAGGCTAGAGGAACCAGCATCAAGTAACAGCCCTTTGTGTGTTGTTCTGAAAACTCTTCATTCCCACAACCTAGAAGCTCAAGGGGTAGCATTACATTATCAAGAGTTCTCCCTGTCTGGAAGCTTCTCATATGGGGTCAGACAGCTCCTAGTACCCTGGGTTAGGCTGGAATCAACACAAGCTCTCCCCCTTCTTCACCACAAGCACCTAACTCTGCTGTAGGCTCCCAGGACTTGCTCAGGGCTATTCTGACTCCCAGGTAGTTAATCCATGCACTTTCTTTCAACTTCGACCTCAGCAATGCAGATTTTACAGATCACTTAACTGTGATATACTAATTCATGCAAACAATACACTCAGTCTTGATTCTGAGACGAACTCACCTTGACTGCACAAGCACAAGAAAAACAGAGCTAGATGAAAAGACAAACACGTTGACCTACTTTCTTCTCACTAGTCTTGATCACTGCTCAAGCCTAGGCTTGGGGTCCTGGAAGGGTGCCAGGATCCTCCCTGCCACATACGGCCTCTTCTCCAAACGGAAGTGTTGTTTTTCATTGCTTTGCACTTTCTTATTCAGCTGGCCTCACAGTTAAACAAGAATCCTCTGCTAGAAAGCACATCTCTTTTCTCTGTTCTTTCTTTCTGATTATGTGAATGCCTCTCATCATTTTTCAGCCCTCACTCTTCCCAAAATGATAGTAACAAATGATTGCTAAAGTCTGCTTCTACAAAAATCCAGCTCTTGTAGACTGGTGCTTCTTGCAGATATATTATAGAAAATTATTTTTCCTCAGGCTCTAGTCACTCCATTGTCCCAGGATTGAAGCTATTAGTTAATAGCTCTGCAGTGATAAAAGGCAATGACTGCAGAAAGACTTCTATTTCAAATACATTGACACATTAGTGAGGTCAATTTCATTACTTCACTCAGAACTCTTAAGTTATAGACAGAGTCACTGAATCATTATAGACGGCGAAAGTTAGAGCAGAGAAATGTAAGAATAACAGCAATTCCTGTAAATACTTTAGCATTTATTAGCACATTTAAGGAGACAAGAAGAACAAAGCAAATACTCTCATGGTTGATGACCTATATTATGGTTCCAAACTTCAAAGAAAAAATGGCAACTTAGATTCCCCAGTTCATTTTACAGATACCAGCATACTTCTATTGAAAAGCACAAGTGAAACCTCTTAGTCTTAAAGTGAATTGAGAAAAATAAAGATATGTTTTAACAGCACTTTCCTAATTCTAGTAACATACTAGTAACATAAAGACTTCTAATTGCTTGTCTATCCTTCCCCTGAAGTGATAGAACTGTTAGAACTCAAGCGTCATGTAGACTTGCACAGTTAATCTACGTAGTATTGAAATAGGAAAACCCATGACCAATAAATGGTACTGATGACTTAGTATACAGAGAATTTAATTAAAAACATACTAAGACAAACTAGCTTTCAAATCTGATACTGAAAGCAGTATAAGAGAACTTTATGCTATTTTTCACTTTTCCAAAGACACTTCTTTTCCTGATCTCAATTGTATAATTACTATATCAACTAACGGGTATAACCATAGTATCAGTGCAAGCCAAGTAATAACAACTGCATACACAGACACAAATGGACTGAATAATATTGTATTGCTGCAGCTGAACAACTTCTAGGTATTTTCACAGTTAGACAGTAAAAGAAGCTGAAGGCAGATGTTCACTCTAACCACGCTGTATTTCAAAGCATTTTCAAGCTTCCCATCTGATGTGGTCTAACACAAACACAACTATTATAACCCACCACTTTGCAAGAAAAACAATCTTGTACAGTTTGTGTGTCTTTTGGCAATTTACATATCGTGGAGGGAAACATGAAGATACCACAGAATTATGTTAAAGTATCTCACACAAGTTCACAGCACCACTGTTTAGCTTTTTGGTGAGCAATTAAAAAAAAACTTTCTAGAACTATAACAACGTACATTATTTTTAACATAAAACTTACTAGATTTAGGTGACAGTTTAAGCAGCGAACACCTCACTTATACCACCAAATGCTAAAGAAACGTGCCAGAGGAAGAAACATTATATCCATAGAGAAAGGCTTTGGAAAAAACCTCTTAGAAATAGGAAAGAAGGTTAAAAAATTCAACTGCTGTTTATATTTGATAGGCTTGATGTGAAAAAAACCCTTAAGTTTTGTGGATATAAATGTCACTGAGAAACCATTTATTCACGTTTTAGGAACACTGTACAAGAAGAGAAGCTCAGATACTCTTTCCAAAAAGAATCATCCCAGGACATATCAGCAAAAGTCATTCAGTCCTACTGTACTTCAGCTGTGGCACCTGCTGTGTAAGACTCATTAAAAACCCCCAGGTATTAGTGATAATATTGCTGTTTACAAGGACAAGATTGGCACCACTGACTGGGCAACAAGTCAGCAGCACATTGGATGTATTCCATTCTGCTGCTGGGGCTGTGAGCAGAGCCAGCTCCCTTAGGACAGCTGCCATGGACATAATAGGCATACCTACAACTCTGGTCATTTTAGGACTGTGGAAAAGGCCTGGCTATACCTTAAAGAGATGCCTTGAGATCAACCCAGGCTCTCACAGTGCACACTAATTCTGTGCCAAGGTTTGCTTGGTTGGACCCAAGAACTTTTAGACTGTGCAGTTCACTTTCTGAAAGCCTTTAGAAGGATAAGAATCTCCATTTTAGAGAAGGAAGAAAAAAACCTGCAACGGAAATTTAGCAGCTTGACACTTTGAGCAAACATGCACAAGCTGTGCATTTGCTCCTTGTAGGAAATACAGAGAAATGGAAGACCAAGACTGAAGTCTCATGATCGAAATGTGAACCAGCACTTTGGTTAATTTTAGCTGCAGTTAATAGTCTAGATGTGTGAAAGTTCACACTCTCAGTTCTCTTCTGTGATTTTTTTTTTCCTTATCCAGTTAATGATCTGAGGCTTTCCAACATGCCTGTTCCTCTTTAACAGATATTATATTAGACCTTTGCAGTAACTCCAAGTATTTCAGAACATGTCAGAAGCAGCAATGAAGTGAACAATGTCCTTCTGTGATTTTTCCTGAAGCAAACTTTGCATCTATCACTTGTGCTTAGTGTATCAATGATGTACTTTTGTCAGGGGTCTTAGAACAAGGACCTTCCTCTTCTGTAGTTGAATCAGCACACCTTTGTTTCCCTATGCATTTTATGCATCTCTGAACATGCAACACACCTAGTTAGACCTGTATTTTCTCAACAATCCTTCAGTGATTTTGAATTTTGATTTTGCAGTAAATGAAGACTGAACCAGTTCAGTATCTCAACATTCCCATGCACAGTGAAATTTCTTTCTCCCTTCTTTGCACAATAATAATTTCAATATAGTAAAACTACTTTATCAAGAAAAAATTCAGGATACGTCTCTGACAAACAGAAAGAAGGAAAAGAGTCCTGTAGCATTTCATGTAAGAATGCAGCAAGAAGAGAAATAGATATAAATATATAGAAGAATTAAAATTGCTTATCTCTTTTGACATGAATTGTAAGTCTAGTGTGGTAACTGGAAAACTGGAATTTCAGGTAATTATATCACATCTGAAAAGCTTTACTGAAGAACACCTATTCAAACACATCTTGGTTGAAGTCTCAACCCCAGGTTTGAAAGTTTGAGTGTCAGGTGTCAAAGATCAGCTCTGGAGCAATTTGTATCTCATGCAATCCCTTTCATTACAGAACAGTAACTGATGCCAGAAGAACAAGAGGAAGATGTTGTATCCCCTGAAGTTCTACCTACAACAACCCTCATGTAGGAATCCTCAGTGTCTCAAAAAACAGAGTTTAAGTTTCTTACTGCAAACTCTGGACAGCATAAGAAGCTCCTTTTCATCTGCTCATCATACTAAAGTACTTTCAAAGCTATGATAGTACTTTTTCCATGCCTTCACTCTGGAAATACTATTACCCATGTTATATAACTGCAAAAAAAAATTTGTTTTTAAACAAAAGGGGATTTGAGAGAAAAAGTACTATGCAGTTCTGAGGTTTGTATCTCCCTGAAAACTAGTTTACAAGTCTCCTGCTTTCCACAAGATTAAGAGCATGCTTATGTGAAGGACAAAAAATGTACAAATATGAGTAGTAGTCAGCTCCATGGGTGTTGTAGTTTTGCATCTGCAACATTATCCTTTTATTTTCATTTAAAAACATATTTCTTCCTTGAAAACTGGTTGGAAAAACCTGAGATACCTTAAGGAGGAAAAAATAAAGTATATTTTGAGTTGATGAGTGCTTCCGCACATTGGTTCCTCTCCAGTGACCAATATTCTTTTTGCTGCTTTGCTTTTGAAGATTCGTGAAATCTACACATTTCTCCCACTTGTCAAATAAATCCTAAGTAACTTCATCTGAAACATGGCGTTATATTTCAGTAGGCACAAATGCACAGTAGGGAAAGGTAATCTCTTTTAAGTATTCTGTGAGGCATCTATGAAGAACTTCTTATAGCTTTAATTTCCCTCACATCATACAGTTTCTAAAGAAACCTAAGGCTACAGGCTGTCAACATTGTTGTTTAGTCTCTTAAATGTTGCCATCAAGAATGAGAGCAAAGAAAACTAAAGCAATGCATGCTTCCCAAATGGAGCTGAGAGCACAAAGGTTGCTTAATCACACAATATACTCTTCTTAAATCTCCTGATTTTAATAATACTATTTTTCTAAAGCATTAGATAGGCACACAAAAAATACACAACACTATATTCCAGACAAGCAAATGAAATACATTTGAATAGGAACAAGCAGTCATTTTACTGCAAGATTCACTGATGAGTCTTCAGGGCAAAACTGCCCAGGTTGAACTGCAGAGACCTTTCTATCACACACAGGCTTTTCCCTCAGAACTGATGCCAGGGTTATGGGGAGAGTTGCCCATTTCCTTCCCCTTTTCTATTGTTATAAATAACTGTCTAAGTTAAAAAGAAGCTACAACTATTTATATAATTAAAAGCTGATCTCTTTATATCAAAGTATATAATTTCCAGTATGAAGACTATTGCTTTTAAAATGCTTTATTTCAACACATATACAAGACAGCAATCACTTGAAATTTCTTCTTATAGACATTGTAATTTGAATTTTTTTATTAGTGGAACACAGCTTTTTGTCCCTGCTGCCCAAGAAATGACGAGTCTCTGTCTTATTGTATTTCATGATCCCCAGATTGCAAAGGCAATCATGATATACATAAATATACACATATGCAGTAATAACTTTGATTTCTAAAAGGAAGCCATCTGAACGGCGTAATAGACTTGACAGTCTCCTTTTAAAATCAAGATAGAGTTTTATCAATAGTCCTTTCAGAAATCTTAAGATTACTTAAAAGCTCTTATGGAAACAGATGACAACTTTCTGAAGCCTAAAGAAAAAAGGAAGACAGATGATGTTGAAGAGAGTGATGAGAGAAGAGAGATGATGTTGAATAAGCATTCAGGAATTCAGGGAGTATAAAAGCCTCAGCCAGCCCATGGGAATTATTCATTCACGTTTTTATTTATAGAAAGATATTATGGCATATTCATTTAGAAGAGTGGCTTCAGATAATGGGAAGTCTAACCAATTACAGAGCTGTAAAATATTATCAGCAGGAGTAACTGACAGAATATCTAAGACAGGCACCCCTGTACCTTAACTCTTAAGACATTAAAAAAGCGTGATTCAGAAACTTCTCTTCCTCCAGACTAGGAGCCATTGAAAGACATATCTAAAAGAAAATGCAATCATCCCATTATCCCTGAAAGGACTGTACCATCCCCAGAAAGGGTGCAGCACAGCAGCAAGAAACTCCAGTGATGACAGTGCCATGCAAGGTATGCAGTGCTTTACACCCAAAGTACCTAATTTTGATTTACAAGAGCTTTTTTTCCTCTCTATTGTCTTTAGGATTTGATTTTGCTGGGTTGTCTTTCCTCTGATCCTACAGAACTATCCAGCTCCTTACGTCAAGGTATCATCTCTGACATTTCACATCTTCTCTATTAGTTTCCCTAAAACTTCTACCTTCCTTCTCTTAATTTAAATTCTCCCTCATCCTCACAAGAAAAACCTGCCTTTTTCCCAAGACATCCAGCCATGTAAAAATTGAAAAGTGATGAAATGGAGAAAGGATTCCCAGCTCAAAAGAATTGCCAAGTGTTTTGCTGGAAAGAAAGGCATTCCTTGGATAAGCAATATAAATGTCATAGCCATTACACTCTAATATTCGTCTTATAGTTGTGCCCTAAGCTTCTGCTAATAAAGCATCACCTTGAAGCTCATATATTTTCATTTATGAACAGTGAAGGAAGTTAAATCCATGAAGAGCTGGAAGGAGAACTTCCCAAACACAGGGAATGGTAAGTTTGAGGGGTTATTTTTAATGTAAAAAAATTCAGCAATGCTAAAACTCTGCAGGAGGTGACAGCAATTATCAAAGCCATTTTAACTGGTACAGTGAAGGAAAACTTTCAAGGCTTGTAAAAGTTATGTCACTGTTGTTGAACTCTTTTGGAAGATGAGCCTTTCTACTGAGGAGAACATGGCATTTCCCCTTCTTTCTTCCATACTTTGATGCAATGTGCCAATAGTATCTAGAGAAAGCTATTTTTATTTGGAACAGCTTTTAATAACTGGCTATTTATCAAATATTTTTACAGAAAACTATCCTTAAAAAAAAAAGCTTGCTCCTTAGTTTTTACAGCTGTACAAAACAGGGGCAACCAGACTCTGCGGGGAGGATCACTTCCCTCCCTTTCTTCCCAGCAAGATAAACAAAGATCAGATCAGCATCACAGGATAAGCTGGGTTATTCCTGACCACAGAAAATTCACGTTATTCGAATATTATCAGGTGCAACATGAGCAGAGTGCAAGAGAACGCAAGCAAAATTTAGACCCATTGATAGAACCTAGGGTACTGCAAGACCCAGATTTATGTACTGCAACTCCACAGAACGTTCCCAGATGGGTGCAAAAGATAGAGGGGGAATAAAGGAGAACACACCTCAAAACAAGCCCTTCAGAGATAGCACACTGGAAACATCCTATTTGCACTTTGTTCTGAAGGGTTTATAAGCTATTCAAAAGAAGCTGCCAGTCTGGAAATTGTGCTGCCTGGACATGCTGCACGTGAATTTGTACATGCTCAGCTCCAGCATTTCAGTGTCCACTGATAAGTATCCAGCTCTTAGTTACATTGCTCAAATATCTACTCCATGTTCTCCACTCCTTCAGTGCACAGTATGGCCTCAGCCTTCCTGTCACAGCACTGCACAGTGCTGATCCCAAGCAACAGAGAAGCCCGTGAGGACAGCTGCTCTGCTGGATCTCAGGCATAAATGAGGCAGAGGCTTGGGGGTGGGAAGGCTGAAGGCAGCCTTAGCTGCAAGGACCATGAGATGCTGATGTTGTCAAAGACAACAGGAAGGTCTTGTACCATAAGTATGAAATGGGAAAAAGTAGAAATGTGAAAACGTGAGCCTGCTGAACGGGACAGGGGAGCCAGTGACACGGACATTGAAAAGGCTGAAGTAATTGTGCCTCCATTGTCTCAGTCTTTTTTTACTAGCAAGACAAACCTTTAGGGGCCAGAGAAGACGGTGAAAGACTCCAGCAAGGAAGAGGCACCCTTGGTGGAAGAGGATCAGCACAGGGAAGGACTCTTAAACAAACAAGTCATGCCTGAGTTCATGGCCCCTGATGGGATGCACCCAGGAGTGCCAAGGGAGGTGGGTGATGGCACTGTGAGGCCACTCTCAGTCTTTAAGAGATTATGGTGGTTGAGAGATGTGCCTGATGACTGGAGGAATGCAAATGTCACTCCCACCTCAAAAAAGAGCTGGACTGAGGGAAGGTCAGCCTCACCTTAGTCCCTGAGAAGGTGAGAGAGCAACTGATCCAGGAAACCATTTCCGGTCACATGAAAGACAAGGTGATCAGTAGTGCTGAACATAGGCTCACCAAGGGGAAACTGCTTGACCAACCTGATACAGTTCTACAATAAAATGACTGGCTTGGTAAATGAGGGGAAAGCAGAAGGTACTTCACTAGGGCCTTTGGTTCTGTGTCTCAAGATCCTCAGCCACTCTTGATTTAGGACTGGAGTGTGGATCTAATCAATGTGTACAAAATCCTGAATGGATAGTGGTAAAGAAAATGGAGCCAGGTTCTTCTCAGCGGTGCCCAGAGACAGGACAAGAGGCAACAGGCAAAAACTGAAATACAGGAAGTTCCCTCTGATCTTCAGGGAACAGTTTCTCACTGTGATGGTGATTAAGCACTGGCACAGGTTATCCAGAGAGGTTGTTGAGGCTTTATCCTTGGAGATACTAAATACTGCAGCACTATCACCTTGCCTCTCTAGCTCCTTAGAGAACTCATGTGTTACGTGAGTATTTCATGCTTCTCAGTCATCAAACACCGGAAACTTTATGATCACATGAAGAACCTGATGCAGAACAAATGCTAGATAAGGCTTGCAGAGATA
The DNA here is from genome assembly GCA_013397845.1 of Melanocharis versteri. NCBI lineage: Eukaryota > Metazoa > Chordata > Aves > Passeriformes > Melanocharitidae > Melanocharis > Melanocharis versteri. The sequence goes on along the minus strand of VZTG01004890.1, from coordinate 89,056 downwards.
TGAAATTATTAATCTTCTCTGTTATGGGAGCTGCTTCCAGTGCTGAGCACCTGGGCATCCACCTGAGGGCCAGAAGAACTTGAGGAGACACATCTGGCACTCCCCTGCTCTTGCCTGTTCTCCCAGTCTTTCACCCAAATATATTCCAAAACTTTTAGAAAAAAACCCAGCAGCATGCTGGTCCTGCCTTCACTACCACAACACTAGAACACAGAGATAGGCTGACTTGCTCTAACGAGATCTATTTTTCCCATCATTTTCATTCTCCGTTGCCTCAAGCCCAATCCATTGCTTCCCAGGTGCGGCTGTGGTGGTCATAATCGACCACTGCATAGTCTCTAGTGTTTCACATACTGAAGCATTGGCTCTCAGAGAAAAAAGGATCACAGCTGAACAAACCCAGGCTATACATTATAAAGACAAGATATTAAGTGATCTATCTCTGCAAATCTGCTGAAAATTCGAATTCCTTCTCCCTGGACAACTCATGATACCAGAAAACAGTGGAAAAAACAGAAAATAGGAACAGCTTCTGTGGCTGGAAGAATTTCCAGAGTGTCATCTGTCTCATTATGAATTTGGGAAGAGGGTTCCTTGCAAAATTCTGCAAAAAGAAACACTTCTCAGGGGCTACTCAAGGTTTTTGGAAAAATACTCTATAGAATCCCAGAGGCTTGCTTTCCACACTTCCTTCAGTTCATCTGAATGTATCCGGTTTTGTGCCTACATTTCTGTATGTGGATAAAACACAATTTCAAGCAAGAACACACCACGTGACCCTTGAAAACACCGAGATTATGGTAATTCATGACTAAGACTCTGCTGAGAACAGAGTGAATACATGAATCACATACAATTTTCTGATTTTCTCAGTGCAGCGGCAGCTCATGTATCTAAAGCTGAAGATGGTACAAATTGCCTGTTAGGCTCTTCACTGAATGTGTGAGAGAATGTTTGTACACATTACAGATAATTAAGCTGTTGGGCTGCTTACTTTCCTAGGTAAACATCCTGAACAGAAGAAAGGACTTTTAATTATTGCAGCTTTTCACTTTAAAGTCTCGCAGGTTGCAAATGCAATTTATATATGTAGCCAAGAGAAGACTTTCCAAAAAAAATTGTAATTTTTCAGTGTAACTGGATGACAGTAGAGTGTTACAGACAACATTACAGGAGTAAAGCTAACTGTAAAATTGCAGAGAAAACTTTTCTGAAAAAAACCTGAGGCAAACTGCAATGACATCTTTCCCCTACATATTGAATATTCAGATTCCTTTTCTCAAGTATTTTTCCTTAGTTTTCTTGACAACTGGATGCACACTGTTTACCAACAAGAGTAATCAGCAGCTGGAAATACAACTGTAATTTAGTCTGCAACTTAACTGAAGCTGTAGTAGGTATATTTTCAGTAACAGCTTGAAACTTTAGGCCATTAAAATCATTAACAAGCTTGAAGATCTGAATGACTCATCTACTTAAGTGATGTCATAAAGAAACTGAGCCATGCATTCATTTGCTTATACAGCTGTTTTTGCCATTTATCAGTGTCATGCTTATAATTTAAGTAATTTAACCACTGGAAATTTTAAAATTGTGTATTGCGATGTCCCAACATTTAAATGATAAAGAAATAACTGCAAAATTGTGTTCACTGTCTAGATATATGAGTATTAGAAGAGATTAAAAAAAGGAATCCAACTCTCTAAGTGTATAACAGTTTAAACAGAATAATTCTAGTGTCCTTTTTACTTTTGTCCCATTGACACTGTATGCACTGAGACAATACATTTGGCATTCCTGCACATGGGCCTTACACAGCTGATTGAAGGCAGAAATAGGGTTTTGCCCTGGATGAGCTCTCAGCTCATTCTCTGGATTGAAGGTGCATTAGTGGCTGGCCTACAGCAAGCGCTTGGAGTGAAACCCCAGCTTACACTGACCTAAAGGAAATGATGAACCCTGAGACCCCTTTGGGAGCCACAGCAAAGCATTGCTTCAAAGGCACGCTCCTCACCCGGGCTACAACACTAATGGATATACAACCTCCAAGTACCAGAGGCACCCTCATTGCTACCATTTGCTTCTCTGCTGAGTACCTACTTTGTACACAGAAACTGCTTCTTCATTTCTCACAACTGCTTTCAAACATTTGCCACTAAATGCATTGTAGTTTCCTCTCTGATTTACCTCTGAGGAAGTCTGAAATAAATAATATATCCATTTATTTTATACTTTTCCTACTTTTTTCCTGAACAGCTAGAGTAGTTCAAACTATACATGATGATTTATGAGCTTTTAGACTTGTCCATATGAATTTTTCTATATGAGATCATAAAGCTTAATTCCTTTAGCTTAAGAATAAAATAAAAAGCTTCTTTACCACAGCAGCAGAAGAAAATGAAACACAAAATCTAAAAGTGAAGGACACAGAGACCAGATGTGGAAGTTTAAGATATTAATGGAAAGATAATTTCTCTTTAAAAACCTAACAAATTGATATAGATTTTATCTCAAAAATCCCCCTGAGGAACAGTCCACTCTATCAGATAGCGCAGACTATCAAATGAAGAAGAAAAATAATTTTCACCAACTCAGAGGTTTTTTTTACTTGTATTTGAGAATTCCATTCAATTTTTCCAAAAAGTAATGCCAACCTCCCTTTCTAACAGTGTTTCTTCTTGTGGCAGATCCCCCTGATACCCTTTCATTTGCAGAAATTATTTGTTTTTTCTTTGTTTTTAAATAGAAATGTAATATTCCCCATAGTTATCGATTTAGTTAGGCATGTCAGACATTTTTGCTCTGTCTACTATCAAATAAAATAGTGTATTGAAAATAGCACCAAACATTTATACTTCTTAGAGCACACCTACCTACCAGGAACTTCCAACATCCTTCCACCCCACTGTGGATTTACAAGGGTGTAGAATTTCCCTCTACATCTTCACCTTCTCCTGACACACCAATGCCACAAAACCATGAAATAACTCTCATACACACATTTTTCAACCCAATTATTTCCATATGATTTAAAGTTAGTCTTCCAGGTATAACATGCCATAGATACACCTCATAGCTTTGGAGAGGGAGGAAAAAACACAACCTCTAGTTTGACAGGGCATTCATTATAGCATGACACAGACTTAACTAAATTTAATATTGAGAAAAAACTTGAAAAACCACATTTTTAGCATAGAAAAACCTACAGAGACCTTTCTATTACTAAAGACCTCCTAGGGAGATTATATAGAACAAAGCAGAGCAAATTTGGTATAATCCCTTCACAGCAATGGAATTTTGAATCTTTTGTGAAAAGCTATTTAAGAAGCATCCAACAACATGCATCTGAGCAAACTCCTGCAATGCTGCCAAAAAAGACAAATTAGCCAGGTCAGACACAATAAATGAATAGAGTATTACTGCTCTTTTGCAAATACCATTATTTCAAATATTGTGTATAAAAGAGTTGGATGATTCAATCTTAAATTCAAAAAGATTCCTTGAAACACTAAGGAAAGACAATCAGTGAAGTAGCTTTAAAATAGCATGGAACATATTTAAAATGTTAAATGACCTGAAATGTAGACCTAAAGAGAGAATCCCTTGTGACTTTGACCACATCTGTACGTTCCTTCTATTCCCTTCTGCTCAGAGAAGAAAAAACCTCCAGAACAAAAGCAGACTTCAAAGAGACGTGAACAATACTCTATAAATAGCTAAAGGCTGAATACTGCCTGACCAGCTGGAAGGGACCTAAGGAGTTAGTGGGATCCTTCATACTGTTAACCCTGTTCAGTGAGCCTGGCAAACCTCACTGGAGGGCAAATATTAAGATCCAGATAAACTGTTTCATAGCTGTTTTAGAAGGTACGTATCTCCCCAGTACAAAAACACTGGCATATTAAGCTGAAAAACAAAGTAGAATTCTGCATTCCCTCCCCACAGGAAGCACTCCTTTCCCATCACCTGACTAAGTGTCTTGGCCACAACAATTCTGCTCTTGAACATAAGACGGCTGGTAACTTTCTCATATGAGGAGGCACTGAAGAGCAGCAAGTGGCCAGCATAGTAACTTGCTTTTTGAGCCATGAGTACTAAACAGGCCTCATAGTTCTTCTGGTTGCTGCAGACTTTATAAAAAGTAATTTTTCTCTTAAAAAATTATTTCACAGGGTGGAACAAGCTCCCAGCTCTTTGCCCTGCGCCTGCCCTCTGAGAAAACACACAGACAAGCACTGCCTGCAGCTGACAGCTTCCTCAGGGCAGAAGTTATGCTGGATCGCCCATTCTGCTCTAATAACAAGAAGAAAAAGAAAAGCAAGCAGTTTCTCTTATCAGAGAGCTTAAAAACTATATTCTGTAATAGTTTTAAATTAATTACAGAGTAACTCAGCATTTTATAAGAAAACCCAATGATGCTTAACCTCATTAGTGAGAAGAAAAATCTGTCTTCTAGTGGCACTGTTACAGGACTTGCAGTGTGATAGCCATCTGAATGCTTGTGTTCTCTATTGTAAAAGCCTACAAATATTCCTTCAAAAGAAGGACCGGCTTAGCAAATGATGTTAATTCACTTGCAAATGAAGCACTACTCATTATATACATTATTTGTGAGGCCATAGCATAAGAATGACTTTTTTTAGAAATATGTTTATAGCCAAGTGATATGATTGGCATCTTTTAAAAAGAAAGGAATCTAAAGATAATAACTGGGGCGAGAAACAAAAACATGTTGGCATGTAGATGCAGTTTGAATAGTAACATTTCCAGTTCCCAATTCCTCCTACTGCTTTTTTAAATTCTCCACTATAATGTGTTCAATATGATATTGAACAGTGACTTCTCTAGACATCTGCAATTACATTCTAATACTGTTGAACTTTTCTGATTTAAAAACCACTTAATTTTCAGGTTGCAGTTAAAGCTCCACAGATCAATGAGTAAAGACACACTCAGAATAACTCCCCAGTGTTTACTGAAGCTATATGAAAAGGATTGCTACAGGGAAGGAGTCACTTAAGAGCTTGGACACCACTTCAATCAAATCTACTTTTCTGAAACAAAGCTACTCAAATGAAACAAAGCATGGTCTGTAACTACACTTTTCAAGTATAAACATCCTTGGCACGGCTTGCTCTTAAAACCATCTTTTGTGCTTTATAACAAAGACAAGGACCAAAGGGTGGGATTTAACTTACCAGATGCAGAAAGTTCAAGTCAGCAAAACAACCTATCTCTCCAAATTACTTTTTCTCTGAGGAGAGGAGGGGACAGAATGACTAGTTCAGAATTACTAATTAGGAAAGGTCAATTTTACCACAAATGCGGGAGACAGACAAAAAGCTGAGAATCAACCTTAACAGAACACCAGAAACAAAACTATCAACTGTCAAAAACCCAATGTATTAATAACCTAAAGAATGATGTTAAATGGGGACGGGATGCACCTCAATTACCTAAAGGAACCTAATTAAGCTTTGAAAGTGGTCACTAAGCAGATCCTAACCCTATCAAATAAAGATTACAGCTGAAGGATTCCTAGTTTTCAGGACATTTGGACAATTTTCAAGAGGGCCTGAAAAAGGCACACCCTTGATAAATACCAACTATCAACTGAGATCCAGCATTTGTTTCCATTTATTCAGCCTCTAGAACCTGGATCTACAATTTTCTAGCTTGCAAACTGAAAGTAAGTTGTTGATTCAACGTAGCAGAGGGTAGAGTACTTGGGACTAGACATATTTGGAAAAAAATTACCTTTGGAGAAAAAAAAATTAATTAAAATGGCTTCAAAAAGCTGTTATTACCTCAGTATTAATTTTCTCATGTGGAAATTTTGGGTAACAAGAGAGATTTCAAATAAAAACGTTCCTCTATGAAAACTTATTTTTAATATATAAGTACAGAAGCAAATTATGCTTTGAATGCCCAGAATCCTCTTCCATTCTACAGTCTTCATCAAAATCACTTCCAAACAGGAATGACATTAAAATTTTGCAGAACAGCCGGCTCATGTGAAAACAGAAAGATGTGCTGCCAACAGAAGCACTTCTCTTTAGAAGCTGATCCTGGATTTCAGTCTGGAGTGTTTCACCATTGCTTCTGGGAAAAAAACCTCACTGCAACTGCAGTAATTTTTTAACTGCTGATGTGGACTACATCAAAGACTGTTTACTTCCAACCTGTTAGAAATGTAAGGAAATGCAGTCATTTAAACATACTCTCAGCTTGCAGTAACTATGAGAACAATTATTATGCCAAGAAAAAAAAGTACCAGCAGGAATCAAGAAAAATTTCTACTTTGGAGGTTGAATGCAATCAATAGTTTTGGGAAAAATGAAGTTGGTGAAAGTTCCAGCTCTTAACGCCTCAAAACACCCCTCTGAATAGCCATTTAAACTCATCACAAGAGTACTGTACAGACTTGGAACATGCTGGCCAATCCAGGTGTTGTATTACCCATATAAGTTATGTTTTAAACCCAAGAAAAAAGTACTTGTAACAACCTTGCAAAAAATCAGCCAGAATTTGGTTATGTAAAAAAATATTAATCACATTGTCTTATTACCTGATGGATGCTTTCTTCTCCCAGATGTCTAATTTAGAATGCTGAATTAGACTGAACTTACAGGAAAGTAATCATGGGAGACAAATTCAGGTTGTTCTCTGTGAAACAGACTCAAACAATTTGAAACTTTGTAAGTGTAATAATCTATAAAATTGGAGCCATCACATCATCTGTATTGAGCTTCCTTAACTTGCTTCACCTTAAGAAAAGCATTTCCAGGGAAGCACCTTCAAACTGACAAATGCCAGCTATCACTGCAAATTCTTAAAGCAAATCAGCCTTTCCCACAACTGGGAGAGGAGGTGGTTGCCTGTCAAGGAAATCTAATTTTGCAGAGTTCAGGTCTGGTTTTTTCCCTACTCAATGATTATACATTCTCTTTAAAGGCTGAGTGGGTTTCCTGCTTTGTTAAGGAGACGTATTGGATCACTCTAAAATAGAGTGAGATGCTCATTAAAATGCATTAAATACATTCAAGTAGGAAAACTGCATTTATTTACCAAATTACATCAAGGAACAACAATGAGCTGCTGCTCCTATCAAACATACTTCGATTGATTTGGGATTCATTATCTCATTGCCAAAATCAATAAATGGGCCGCATTTGCTTTCTGTAGTTTTCCAGCAATCTTAATTCTATGCAAAGATCTGAAACCCCCTGAAAAAGCTGCAAGATTCTACCTCATTCACCAGCGCTTAACTGAAGTGCTGCCTCTGCAACATGAAGATAGATAGAAAAAGCTTTCAGGGAACAGTCTTAAAAATGGGACGCTTTGCTCTGTAATCCCATGGCCACTGGCACGGCAGGCCCACAGCCAAAACCACAGTGCAGTTTTAGAAATGAACTGATACTCTAGTTCTGGCCAATTCCAATAATGAACTCTGGTTCTTACTGAGGGAGTCTGAACAAGAGATTTTCAAAAGGACCTCACTATTACGCATGGCAAAACTCTAATGGCTCCAGAAATGTAAGTAGTTTAGAATATCCACACATCACAGAATCCAGATTACAAGTTTGAAACGATTATGTGGGAGAAGCTCTATCAATGAGAGCAAAATGAATTTGAATTTTCTTCAGACAAACAACATCTTCCAATTACTTGCAATTGCAAGCAATTGTTTACTTTAGGATTTGTTCACTCTGGAAATAAGGTTAATGTTTTCTTGAACATCCAAGCACTGACCGCATACAGAAATTTTGATCCCCTTTTCTTTTGCAGTTAGACATCACTGACTGTCCCCTTAAATTAAACCTATTCTAAGAGAAAGGAGATAATGAAAGATTTAGTTCTTAAAATTAACTTCACACAACGTATTTTTTTCTAGGGTGACTTTACACAGAAGCTCTTTAACAGACAGATTGCTTGATGATTAAGTGAGCTATGCTAATGCAACAAATGATCCAGGAGGCAGGAAAGGATGACTTTAAATCACCAATATTTCTAAATTTAGATCTTCAGCTTTTTTATACCGTAAAAACCAAATCAACAGCATACTCATACCATCTAGAAAAGAATTTTGGAAGCCTGTTGCACTGGAAGCCAGTGTAATAACATTACAACATTACTAGTGAAACAATGCAATGAGTTGCCTGGGTAAGGAAACAGAGGAACCATCATTCTTTGGCAAAATGGTTGAACTTCTACAATTATTTTGTCAGCCATATTTGAGACGTACTGCTGACTATTAAGGGTACTTCCAAGAAGACTTTGACCAGCTAGTTCCTTAATAAGTTTTGAACGGTTTGTCACTGAAATTGTTTTTGAAAAATATCCCAGACTATAATAAATGCGACTCTGACAGCTTGGGAAGCACTGAGCTGTAAAAAAACTTAGGTCCCAAGACTCTCAAAGCAGAGCGTCTCAAGACTGGTAACTGGAATAAAGTTACAGTGACAGTGAATATACTTGTTCAATTGGGATTAAAGATGTCATCAATAAAATTTTGCACAGGAGTTTGCAGCAATCTTTTCTGTCAGTAAGAAAGAAGGGAAAACTATAATTTCTGTCTTCTAGAAGAGTGGCTGTTTTAAGGAAGTACTATTATATTTGAAAGAAAAGAAAACACTGAGGAATCAAAATATCACCATTCCTTTTAAAATTCTAGTAAATGGGCACAGAAAATATAGTTGAGGGATTTCTGAGGCTCTGAGCTCAATTTTCCTTGATTATGAATTAGCAATGGATGTAGGAGAAAGGCTGCATTTCCCCTCCAGTAGAAGCTATCAGTTTTCTCAAAGATTATTTTTTTCTCCATGCTTGAGAATTTCAGAAGTGGCACCAATCAGAGAAATGATCAAGGTATTCTGTAAGTTTCAAGACTGAGGACTAACATTAAATGTATGCCCTAGATTTTTAGTAAGTGCTATGGTTCCAGTGTCAGTAACTACTGGAAAGGTGTAGAGGAGCAGCAATGCTTACCAGAAACCTATAGCCTCTGTAGGCCTCATCTCTAATAGGAATGATCTGAGCCAGAACACAGGAGTACTAGACCATATCTGTACTGCCTTTTTCTTAATCTTCTGTTTTTCAGAGACTGTTCTTATATTACCCCTCATATACGGTATCTCTTTAGCAGATACAACACTGACTGACCATGAAAACATCAATTTAAAGCTTCAAACTTAAAATGTAATTGGGATGACGGGCTCTCTTCTTATCAAGCAGAATTTCCTGCCTAGTAGACACTGGGTCAGCACCTGAACCAGCACTTTGTATGTTTTCCAGCATGCCATTCAAGCTCAATCCTGAATGCAATTTAACAAACTGACAAGGAAATTCTTAAGAGGTGGAGAGGTCAAAAACAGAAAAGTTACTTAAGAAGCTGCTGAAAGACTTTATCCCAGCAAGAACTCTACTACGTCTACATAGCTTCTGAGTGAAGAAGTATTGCCAAGCTTACTTACAAACTTTCCTGTATATAGAGCAGAAGTTAATTACAAATGAATTGCTCTATCTTTTTACACCACACTTGGGGAATAGTATTCAGCAATATTCCTTAACGTGACTCTTTCTTCCTTTTGGTTTCCAGAAACTGGTATGTTTTCCACACAATGAAACATCACAGTATTAAGATGAATTAATAGTGACATGTAACCACCATGCCTTGCTGCTTCAAGCTGTGCTCTAAAACATTCATCATTTGCTTGCCTGTCCTCTTCCAAACTTCATTTAGGAGAGAATTTTTCTTCTATCCATTTGAGACAAATTGAATTCTCATAACTTTCAGACTTTTTTTCTGAAGAAGTTTAATGATTAGAAATACCCATGATAAACTAAAAGGCCATGCAAGCTTCCCCTGCAGCTCCTTCTCCAATAAACCCAACACAAAGCAACATTATTACACCAGTCAAAATCTTTCCATGAATGTTTATATGTCACATTCCGTGGCAGTTTTTGCAGTTTCTCTCATACCTTCTTTGTGTGCTACAACAAAGCTCAGAAAAGTTAAAATAATGTAAGCCAGTTGCTTAAGACTTACTACTTATATTATCCTCTTTAAGGAAAAAGTGTTAAAGCCTGAAGTCTTATGGTTGGGAACAGAGTTTGGTTAGAGAGCAAAAAGGAACTACAACACACATCTGAGTCATGTTTGCACTTTCAGCACCCTGTGGTACAGGATGATGACCCCTGAAATTCTAAATTAAAATCTTATATTGCTTGTTCTAAATTGTTAAGCTTAAAAACTATTAACAGGCTGCAAATCGAGAACCACTCTTTAACATATTTACAATAAGCACTTAGTTTATTAAGTCCTAGTTTACAAGCAAATTGGTTGATAGTCATCATCGAACAGTCAATTCTGGGACACTAAAATCAATTTTGAAGAAGAGACTAGCAAATTTAAATGTCTTTCTAAGTAGAAAAGCATCCCAACAACATCATTGTTATGAATGACCGATATAAAAGTATCTCAAAAATTCAGGATGAAAAAAGCAGAGCTTTCCAAAACCATGCTTTACTTTACTTAGTGACGCTGCAGAGGACATGGTTCTATATCTGACACAAGATTGAGACAACTTTAAAAGAAGTGCAGTTCAGTTGCCTTCAGTTCTTTCTGAACTGGTTCTCAATAAGACACTTACTAAGACCACTTCCTTAAATAAATCCCAAAACATTGCAGTGATAAGCACGACAGTTTCACAGACTTACAAGAAAAAGTTGCCTACACATAGGTTAACATCAGATCGGAAATTTGATCAGATTGGAACATCAGATTGGAAATGGCAGATTGTAGAAAAGCATGCTGAATAGTGCACAAACACAATAAAAGATCATTAACACTTCTTCCTACATTTGAAAAATTCATACCTGGGTACACTGCCTGTTAAACTTCTTTCACTTGATGATGACGATGATGATCCAGGTCTCCGGTCTGTCTTCCTCCCTAGAGTCTCTGTTGCACTAGTCTGAGGTTTTTCACCTTCCTCTTCTGGCTTTTTTTTTTCAGTATCACTTTCGTCACTGCCTTCTCCTAAGATGTCATCCACCTGCCAAAGAGTGGAGGAATCAGTTTATCTTCCAGCAGACTACTCTGTATTAATCTTTCATAATTATGGATCACTCTTCAGTAATCATTAAGAATATGCTTCAAGTTTCCTTGGTCTTCTCTGTCAAAATTTAAATTAAACCCCAATGTCTTCAACACAGTTTCTGCAACAACTCTAGCAACACTCTATTCAAATAAAGTCTATTTATTCTATGCTTAAGATAGATATACATATACTCACATACATGACAGTCACACAAGAAACTATTATAAACAGAGTGCTGTCTTCCGAAATTAAAGGGGTAGATGATTCATACTATTGTAACATACTGATGCATACTTTCTACTACATACATTTTATATTATTACAACATATAGAATCACTTGGGCAAGCAATATTACAATCTCCAGTAAGAATTCTTATATTTACAGGTATTCCTTGATACATATATAACTGCAAAGAAGTCTATTTCTAAATAATACTGTATGAATGAAACAGAATGTACAAACTCCATTTTAATGAACCAGATTGTCTGACTGTGCTAATTAATAAGGACAAATCTATCAAAAGGCTTACATATTTTCTTCAATAATTGTTTGGCCTTTACCTCTGAAAAGTTAGCATAGGATTTGATAATCTTCTAAAAACCTACAGGTTTGCTGTGACAGGTCTGGATGTGCTGAAACCATCATTAAAAGCAAATCATACTCATGAGCCACCCTAATGAGCTTCAAAAGGTTATAATCTGAGTCAGCATTCAACCTTCAGAAAGAGATGAAAACATGAGAAAACATATGTGAAGATCTCCCAGTCTCCCAATTTTTGTGAATGGCAGAAGACAGGGAAATAAGCCATGTGTGAGCATTTCTCTAGTGATATTTAAGAATTTCTCCTAGAAGCAGCTTATCGCAACACAAAATATGCTTCACTACTACTCTCTGCTCCCACTAATCCATACCTGCTTTATCAAGAAGAAAAATATCTGCATATGAAAATGGGCTAAAAGGTTTTATATGCTGTTTAACTGTTGCTTTTACACAAATAATTCCAAAAGCTAAAAGAAAGCTGTAAGAAAGTCACTTATATCTGGTCATTCATAAGGGGACCTTTAACTTCTTTGTTTAGCTCATTAAAAGGAACTGCAAACCAGTTTAGCACATCTAAATCCAGATGGCAGTTTCAGGTAGAAACTGTAGGAATTGCTGTGTCTAATCAAATTACATTATCCAAAAATGTTTTTCCTGTGAGCAAAAGTTGTCATATGCATAGCAAGTAAGAATCATGGAATGCAATTAAGGGTCAGGGAAACTGAAAACACTGCTAGAGATAAGCCAATAGTGAACCATGTAGAACAACATGAAGCACACAGGATGGGGATTTTTCTCCATGTACAGAACCCAGCGGAAGTCTCAAGTGTTTTAAGTGTTACAGTTTGGGATGGATGGCAGGAAGACCCTGCATGTATAGCTTTGCTAGAAGACACTGCAGGTAGCTGACATGGCCAGTAATTGACAGCCAAATGGCAGCAGAGATCCACAGCTCTAAAAACTCCTTTCCTGCAAGTCTTTAACATTTAAAATTACAGTCCTTCATTACAAAAGCAACACTTTACCAGAAAGTCTTATGTTTAAAACTATGTTCTCACTACAAAATATGTTAAGGTTTTCAAAGGATAAAGTTAGGTTGATAGACATTCAGTATCACAGATCCCTCTCTCAAACTGAAGTTTGATAGTCTTTTAAAATCTACTTTGTGTGAACAGTTTTGACAGACTAGCAGTCTAGTTATTGCTATGTCTGCTCTTCTTTCATCCTGTACAATGATAACATTATTTGTTTGAAGTCTGAAATGCCATTTAATATTAGAATTACGAGAATTAGTTGTACACATATATATACCATTTCTCTGAAAGGCCATATAAAATGCATGTATACATCACAGAAATATATCAAATTTTGAAAATCATTGCATATGAAAACAATGTGGGATGGTCCCTACAAATCTCTTTAACCAGAAAGGCACCCAAAACATGGATTCCTGCTCAATTATTAGCTAAATTTCAAGTGTGCTGAAAAATGTAAGTATTCATCTTCATCATCCACAATTCTCAAAAGAAATGGAAAACAAACCATATTTTCATTAAGGCAGTGAGATTTCACTTGACACTAGAACAAGTTAAGAAGCAAAAGAAGTTCATTAATATCTAAACATGAACTATCTATACCTATCACTAACTTTGAAAAAGTTAGAAAGTTCAAAGAGCAGAGGAAGCTTTTAATCTGATTCAAAACATGACAGATATAGATGTACCAAGTACCAACTATAGCTTCAGCTTACCTGATTAGATTTTATATGATTAATATAAATGGAATATATAATACTTCAGAAGAAAATGCCAGCTAATACCAAATCTTACTGATAACATAAAGGGAAGGAATGCTTACTGCTTTAACACCCATAGCAGCTACCTTTGAAATAGACTTTTATAACACAGCAACAATGATTAACATCGAAAAAGAAAAATTATTCATCCCTTGAAAATGCCGAAGTTGTTCAATTCATCAAGAGAATCAAAAGTCTGACAACCCTTTTAAACACCCAATTATGAAAGCCAGTAAAAGTCCTCATCTGACAAAGCCATTTAATTTCTCATTTAGGAGGAGCAGAGCATACACTCATGTAAAGTATAAAGACCAAAGAGCAATGAGATTTTTAGTCTCATTCTCTGATTAAGTGCTGAAAAGTACCTAAAGCTTTGCTAAAAGGAAAGTCAAAGCCTTCCGTAGCATTAACAAACCAGATTAGCTGAAAGTGTTTTTACTCCAGAAGTTGAGTTTACACATTCAAAACGAATCAAGACTCCAAGAAAACACCAAAAAAGAAACTGCAATAAGCAACTTCAATTTTTCATAAAGTTACAGGCAATGTTTTGATACAGCATTATGTATATGACAGAGAGCTATGATGATACATTTTTTGGAAGTTGCAACTACATACACAGTAATGCAAACTACATATTTAAAAACAAAAAGGAGCTGTGAATAAACTTTAAATCTTGTTTTTCAACAAGCAAGTACTTTAGGATTCAAGTTTTAACAGAGTTTAGAAGCTACCTTAGCCAACAGGACAACACTTGCAACTGCTTAAAAGATCTGTCTTAAAAGCGGTACAATGGCCTGAAACACCTCTTTACTGGAGTTACAGAAAAAATTCTACAAAAAGAACTGGTTTGATAAACAGCAGTAAATTCTGTGCTCCAGTACTGCATAGAGGATACACACATTTCTGCCCCCCCACCAGTCATTCCAAGAAGACTTTTGCTCCAACTGATTGTGTAAGTTAAGGGAGAAACAGAAAAAAACACCAAGTATTTACAAGGAGTTCTTTAGGTCTGTTCCTACTGCCACAAAAATGACTGTTCATTGCTAGCAATGCAAGGAATTGTTATTGACGGTAAGTACAGCTAAAACCCAACTCCATTTCAGCATAAAACCTGTGTGTCCTGAGCATTTATTTGAGATTGTGTTGAATGCATTTTATCTTAGGAAGAACTTATAAAAACTAATATAGTCTGCCATCTGAATGTGTCAACAGGTTTTAATATGTACCTTATATTCCCCCCCGTGGTATATAAAGTAAAAAAAAAACCTCTAAAATGATCCTATAATCTTTACCCCTGGCTCCCTTTCCAACATTCCCTTCTGCTTTGTCCCAAACCATTGCTTTTTAGTACACTACAGAAATCAACTGACTATTTCAGAAACTTTAAAAGAGCAGCAAAATGAGAAGACAAATAAAGAGGAGGTAGGAAAAAGGGCATTGAAAATTACAAACTAACCAGCACTTCTGAGCATGTGAAATTAACAGTGAATGGTGGTATTAGACTGTAAATCTAACTAGAGAGAGTGGTGGCTCCATCCTTCTGGAGCTGTGCACTGAACTTTCCAACCTTTCCAGGGCAGAGGTATGAAAACAAAACTGCTCCGCCTGTGGCAAAAGAAATGTAAATAATACTGTAAAAGTTTATTAACTCCACACGATAAAGCAGGTTGCAGGAATTAATAACAGCACTGATAACTCTAAAGCAGGCACAATTACATTCCTATAACCCAGCTTACAAGAGGTCACCCAAGAGTGCTCTACACAGTGCACGCAGTCACTTGACAAATCATTATTGTGGCCCAATCACAAATGTTTGTCCTCTCTCTCCTCAAGCTCCTCAAAGCGTACACCAGGCATTTGGTAGAGCAAGGAGAGGTTTATCAAGAGAGGGACAGAAGAAATGATATTTGTGCAATTGACTAGCAAAGTTTAACTGCTCGACACAGAAGCACAGTTTTGCAAAGAAGAGCGAGAGGCCATGACAGGACTGACAAAGTGCCTGCACGAGCTCAAGGCAGAGAGCAAAGTGCTTGGTCACTCAACTTTTGCAGGCAGTTGTCTTAACTTCAAATCCCACTGGGTTCTGTGCTAAACAGCATAACACAGATGTTAGTCATAGGTCAAACTTAAGCGAAATTAGGTGCTAATCATGCAACTTTCTATGTCAGAGTAAAGTTTCTGTGATAGCTGCCTATTTGAAGGCTATCTTCTACTGAATACATCATTAATCTAGTTTTTACATATATGTGTTACCTTGTACCCTTGATAAAAACAGCTGAGTTCAACAATATATCTCTAAAATACTCTTAATTTCTAGTGAAGCCAAACAGCAAAAAAGCAAAATCAAAGTGTAAAGTATAGTAGTACTTAAAGACAGAGTTCCACTGAAATTCCAAAACAAAACAAACCTTTCCTAGAATAAGAAAAAATACCTGAAGTCAAGTGAATTTGTATTAATGATCACAGATAAGCAGTTATTCACTCTGTGAATAAATTCAACATAGAATCTGGTTTTAATGGTGTAAAATGGTTTTATGACAAGCTTTCAGAATATCCAAATAGTTTCAAAGTAAGGGAATGTGTTTTTCTTTGTAATTTTTATCACTTACTGTACTTATATTCATAAACTTTTTGTCTCTCTCTACCTTTCAACAAAAAGACACCCCCAATGATATTTATCAGTAGTTTTTTCATTAGCAATTAAAGAAACATTACAACATTTCACTGTCTGTAACAGAAAAGTATTAATGAAATAAAGACATTACTGCTTTGTTCCTCAGCTGCTGAAATCCCAGAATAAGAGATCTTCATGCTCAAAAAGTATTATTTAAAATATATTTTGCTTTTCTAAATACTTTATGGTATATTTTTGAGTGGGAGGTGATTGCCTTTTTCCTCTATGAAGGGGCATTAACCATGGGTAGCTTTTTTTAGTTTAGGCAGTAAACAGATTTCTGAGTTACATTCAAACTTGGGCCCTTAGAATGAGAGCAAAACCAAACCTGTAACCTGTGCTTCCTGGCATTTGTGGTCTGGAATTATTTTCACCTACTGTTATCAAACTGCACATAGAAATATTAGCAGCTCCTGGTAATAACCTTCCAGCTTCAGGATGGAAAGCAATTACTTGAGAAGAAAAAGCCTTGGCTTGATGCTGAGCATAGCTGCTATGCTCAAATTTGAAAACCAGCAATTTAAAAAAACCATGTGGAAATTACTTACAAGGAGCCCCCACTGCAATCCCTGGAGGCTGCACTGGGACCCTGCTGGGAAATGAACAGAGGCAGTGCAGCTCAAATAGCTGGAGCTCCCGATGCTTCTGACAGCACTGGCTACAATGCTGTCACAAGTTTTAACTGCAGACCTGGGCAATAGACTGTGCTCCTAAAAGGCAGATCTGAAGGGAAAAAAAAATAACCCACTGCCTCTGGTAATCTGACCATTTAACCTCTGCAAATGAAAAAGTAAGGTAACTGCAACTACAGCTGCACAGTTCACTATATTTGGGATTTACTATTGCAGCTAAAACTTTGACTAGAATGAAATAAAATGTCACTTAGAGATTGCATAACAATATTGTTATTAAAAGGCAACACTAATAACCATCCTGTGTCTTTGCTTATGATTGAATGAGACTGATTCTTCAAAGAATGCCATTCAAAACTTTCAATTTCCCACCTGGAGAGCAATGTCTACATTTGAGTGGAAACCTTGTAAACATTCTTAAGATGCCTAGAACAAACACCTGAAACTGCTAAAAGAAACACAAGGTACAATCCTTCCTTGGCAATTAGGGTGCCTCAAGTGCTGACTTAAGGATTCTAAAGTCCCTCCAAAACATAAATTTTATTATAGAAAAAGGGGGAATGGCTTTCAGCTGAAAGAGGACAGATTCAGATTAAGTATCAGGAGGAATTCTTCCCTGTGAGGCTGGTGAATCACTGGAACAGCCAAGAGAAGCTGTGGATGCCATATCCCTGGAAGTGTTCAAGGCCAGGCTGGATGGAGCTCAATGCAACCTGATCTAGAGGAAGGTGTTCCTGGCCACGGCAGGGAAGTTGGAACAAGATGATCCAAGTCCCATGGCAGAAGGGCTGGAATGAGATGACCTAAGTCCCTTCCAATCCAAACCATTCCATGATTCTCTGATTTTCAGTATAATGAAAATTGCTTTCTTCTATTAAATTAGTAACACTTCACTGATGTTGGAAAGAGGAAAAACCCCATTCCTAACTACTAATTTGTGAAATTTAAATTAAATTAACATGGACTAAAAGTTACAAATTTTAATATTCACAACAATTTTTTAATTCAAAGTCTCTAAAGAGTAAATGTCTCAAGGCAGGTAACACGACGATTTCTCGAAAGCCTTCCTGAGTCAGAGACATCACTGGAGCCTGGAAGCTATGGTTTTACCCGATTATAAAGCCATCCATAACTCTAATCTTCCTTTCCTTTATTCTGTTTTCAAAAGAAATCCTCTGCCAAAAGACCATTAGATAGCAATAGGGCTGTAAATCTACACTGTAATTTTTTTCAAACTGTGAAGTCTAAGATAAAAAAAATTATCACAGTACCTGTGGCCAGAATACAGTTGTTCACCTATCCAGGAGGATAGACTCAATGGGAACCACTTGAAAACAAGAACAGCATTTCAACTCCACCTTCCTTGCCCATCAGCTTATGGCTGGGATGGAGAGGAGAGAGAGCCTGAGCCCACTGGAGGCAGCAAATGTGGAGCTGTCTGTTCTTTTGGTTGCAGCATTTCTAAAATAATGATATCCTAGCATATCTAGAGTTCTGTGGTTGCTAAATGCAATGATTCTTCAATTTAGATTGCTGAAAATATCCACGCCAAAATTCCAGAAAAGGCTCCAACAATGTAAGTTAAAGGCCAGTGAGTATGAGCATGATCTACAGCTACCCTTCAGAGAAAGAATGTGTTTTTAGTCTATTACTGACCATTATTTATGAAAAGTTCTGGCCTTAGGTAAGGCAAAAAAGCAAGTAGTTGTAAGAGGTTTGTCCTGGGGTTCTTTGCAGGGAAGCAATCCTCCGCTGACACGGGGAACAGAACGCTGCCTCCTCAGCAGCAAATGACTTTTCAGGTCACTCTCATAGCTATAAGCAACTGTGGGCCGCACCATGACCTTACTGCACAGAAAAGAATCCACTTAGTTTGACATCACAATTTTTTTTCCAAATATGGAAAAGTCTAATAATTTTTAACTTAGCTTTGATCTTAATTTTTTCTTACATATATGAAAACTTTTCATTTCACTTTTTTCCTCAATGAACTGAAAAGCTTTTTTAATGTTTATTTCTACCAACCGAATGTTTAGGTAGAGTTAACTGAGGAGCAAGATACTACCACCCATGTCTTCAAAAAAGCTAGCAAGTATTTCAGCATGCTTTTGAGAGGTGATATTATGGCATAATACATGTGAACAATTAAACTTTCCTACAATAGACACAGTCTGTATTAAGAGATTTGGGCTGAATTTAAGTCACTTTGAAACAAAAATTTTCTCAGACAAAGATGTCACTGGAAGGACAAGCTGTCTGAATTAGGTTAAGTTGTCCCTCAGTACATTAAATTTAAGGGAGAATGTGTGATGTAACTCAGTCCCATTTCTTCTGAGTAACCTCAGAAGAACTTGTCTTTCACATTCTGTCTCATTTGTTTTTTTTCTTTAGCATTAGAGTGCTTTTTTCTCCTTTCAGATTTCTGACTCGATTTTTGGAGTCACATAATGCATTTATGCAAGTGTCCAATACCCCTTTATCTCAAACACTTCAAATGCAGATTCCACTGTTCTCTACCACAATTATCACTGGCTCATCAGAGCAAGTGATGAATCAGAAATATCAGAAATTACTAGTCTTGCTCATGATTAAAAAAAAAGAAGCACTTTTCCTCTATTTAAATCTCCATACACCAAGAACTACCTTTATCCTATTTTGATTTTGATAAAGGCATGCTTCAGGTTAGACTATCAAATCTGGCAGTGTTATGATATTTACTTTGGTAGACTGAGAAACAATTGCTCTAAACAGTTTAAGGAATATTACCAAACCTTAGAAAAAAGCTTTTATGAGATTTCCTTAACATATAATTCATTTAGAGATTGACTTGTATGTCCTGGATGAGTACATTTAAATTAAAATGCATCCCTCTGAAACCAAGGCTGGTCAGAAAAAAGCTAAACATTTATATACTCAGTCATGAACTGCATGTTCTTCAGTATCAGTTCCCCTACTGAAAAATCACAGGATGTGACTAGTAAACAGGCTCAATACCTGCAAGCTTGAAGGAAATGGAAACCATCTGAGTGCTCAGCACTTCCACTATGTAAAATATTTATCTTGCTATTTTGATTTCAATTAGCCCATCTTTTATATGAAAAACACCTTATGGGACATCTAAGAGTTTGTTAGTCTGTAAACACCTAGAATCACAAAATAATTTAAGTTGGAAGGGACTTCAGATGGTCACATCGTCCAGCTCCCTGCTTGAAGTCAGACCAGTTCTACAGGCTCCAGGCTTTGTCCAGGAGTATTTTACGTATCTTCAAATATGGAGATCTAGTACCACTCCTGGAAACCTCTTCTAAAGTTTGATCACCCTTGAGGTAAGAAGGTTTTTCAGTATATAGAGTCAAAGTAATCCCTGTTGCAATTTGTGTTTGCTGCCTCCTGCCCCATCACTGCACATTTTTGTCTTTTTAAAACTCTCATGCTGTTGTTGACAGCTCTGAACTCTCATCACCATCATTAAATGAGTTGCTGTGAGCTTGAAAGGGTACATATTTTTTAAAGAAAACCTGCTAGTTTGGATCTTGCGGGGGCTCTAGGCAAGTGGTTTAATACAGCACGGCTTCTTCTGCTAGGACAGGCAATTAACCATTACACTTTAAGCATGCATTTCTGATCTCTGAAGGGTTGATACTTCAATAATAATGGAAATAAAACCATCAAGACTATGAATTTAAAAAAAAAAAAAAAGAGGGCATGCTGGAGTTCAGCTTTATTTTTATAAATTCAAAATTCCTAATTTGCTTTTTCTCAGAGAGCCAGGATAAGAACATTGAAATTACAAGACAAAAACTGAGCATCAAAAAGGAAAATTAATTTAGATTTATCTGAAGTTTTTTCCCCTCCCCTGTGCAACACTACCAATGATCAGAAGGCAGAAACACAAGTGAGTACACCTTCAACAAATAGATGGTACATTTAAATTTAACCACAGGGTTTCCTGACCTTGCAAGAGGAGAAGAAGCAAGAAGGCAGAACAACTGACACTTCAAGTGTCCTGCTGTAGACTGATGCAACAAAACTATCTCATTGCTCATTGTGTGACATCTCAGAGGCAGCAGCAGCTTAGTGACCTTCAACTGCTTTTTTAAGCTAGGTTACTGCTTAGCTACACCACCTCCTTGTCCCACTTCATTTTATGTCTACACTAACACCCAAGCCGTAACAGTGCACCACAGCAGGAATAAACTGCTGCAAAGAGACTTTGGAGAAGCATCTCTATTAAACGTGTAGCCACAACCTGAGTAGTGGAAGACTGCAACAGACCAATGGCTTGGAGAAGTTATGTTAAAAGTATTACCACAAGCTCTTTTGTGACCAATACAGAATTTCATAATCTGATGAACTGAACCATGCACTACTACTGCAGCCTATTGGTACTATCAGCAAATTCTCTTCTGAAGAGTAAAATTTGTGTCACTGGGCCATCTTTCAAGTTTACCTCTACCTGCAAGTCTTAAAAAACAAAACCAAAAAAACCTGCAACAGAACAGAAACTCAAGCTACATGCTCAAGTTCAAGTGCCACATATTACTAAGTGTTCTGATTTCACTTTAGGCAAACCTAAACCTTCACCTTAAAGAAATGAGGCAGTGAGTGAGTCCCCAGGTGATAGTCTGCTGTTACAGTCTTTTTGTAGAAATAAGCACTAAATACCCAGACGCCAGAACACCTAGAGAGTCTGTTGATGCTATACAAACAGAATACTAATGCACATAAACTCCTAGAGGGAAGGGAAAGGAACAAGGAGAAAACTCTTATACAAATACATCTTTGGTGTTCTTTAATTCACAGAAACTATCAAGTGTGCAAAATGAAGACTAACATCATTGTAGTTTTTTCCTAGCCAACAAAAAAGGCCTGCTAAAGACTAGAAGTATCCATACCTGTTCCCTTTCCATTTAACACAGGTGACATTTCAGAGATTTCAGTTCGCTGCATGCATGTGTCGCTACAGCTCTTATTCTGCAAAACTTTATAGCAACAGGTTAAAAAGCTGTAGCAGCCTACAGCTGTACTGCTCACCTGTTTTAAAACAAGACAGTATCACACTTTTTGTTCTCAAAGCTACCCTTCCATTAAAGTAGAAAGTGTATTTTGCTGATACACAGCAAAGAATAGCTTTGTCTTATAATTTTGCAAGACTCTAATAACTGTCAGTGTGGCTATTAAATGAAGCACAGTTTTGCCAGAAGTTGTCATAACTTTCTTCTTATTCCTAGAGATTTAGCAAGAGACACGCACAATCTAAATTTCTTCAAAAATAAATTAATCTAATTTGCTAATGAAGGAAGACTTGCACAAGTTGTTTAAATACTGTTACAAAATACCACTGACATATTAGGTTAGAAATCCTAACATTCTATTAAAAATGACGCATAGCAATTTAAGAGGGCACAGAGCACAGGCTCTTAGTGATCTTTTCTGACACTTCACTGCCAAAGGGAGACATCAGTAGGAAGCTGCTAATGAAGTGCTGAGGGCAGCATGATAGCAGTATGTTACCATCAAGGAATTACACAATTTCTAAGCTCCTAACCTGGTTTTATACTATTTAGGTTATATAAAGACATAGAAATTCAGGTAAAAATAATTTAGCATAAAAAATACTTAGTCCACTTGTACTGCTTCTAATCAATCCCTCAGAGCAAGCCTTTTTTGGACATAAACCTCATTTTACAACTATTTTTTGAACATCAAAATACTGTTAAGTCACCTCTTGACAGTATCTGCTCTCAAGTTGTTTCACTTAAAAACACAAAAGAATCTATGGATGCTGAACATATCTATTACAGTGTTCCCCTCCATGAGCATTTTGCAGAGGAGAGCATACTGGTGGCCCAAATCTAATAAGCAATGGGATTCCTAGGCAGCTAGCTAGGATGAAGTGTCATCTGCTGCTAAAACTCACCTGCACTCTGGCCCAGCTGGTAAGTTTCTTTCTGATGCGCAGAGGCAGCTCTGAAGAGGTATGGACAGGTTTCCTTCATCAATGCAGCTTGATGACTGTCCAAATGGTTTTCAGAAGAGAATGGGACAGTTCTCAACATATACTCACTATTTTTTTTTATCTAGAAATACCTGCTGAACTGGTGGATAGAGTTTAAAGTAGTATTTTTTTTCATAATATGAGACATGATCCAGGTTTTTGCAGCCTGCATTTCTAAACAGAAAATCTCATCTTTTATGAAAAAAAGTATTAGGACCCTAATCTACATATTCTCTTTCAAGTCATTCCCAAAGGCATTAGTTAGTAGTGTAGCCAACCTGCAAGTACACTTAGCACATTATCCTTGAAAACTGCTGAAAAGCATTTAGGGCTTAATCCATTTGGTTATTCCATTAAAATGAGAAAACCAAGAGTGGGAGGGAACTTGATTTGAACTAATTTCAAAACAATTCCACCTGAATTACAGATTATTTAAACTACCTTTGAGGCTCTAATGTGCTTCAGCTCAGAGGCAAACACTAAACTTCTGAAATGCTGCAACCAAAAATGCAGTGTCTCTTATCGCAGTCATGAGCAGAAAATGCTGTAGAAAAACAGCCACAATTACGGATTTTACTCCAGAAAATGTAAGAACCCAAGTAATCCTCACCTTAAAAAGAAGATACATAAAAGCATAAAAAGAGTTGCTGATACACTATGCACATCACCCTCCCATTTTTTGCATCACAACTTTCAAAGCTTTCCCTCAATGTGTCCTTGTTATCACGTTTTAACAAGACTCTCTCTTAGCACAGTGCTGGGTTTCACTATCCCAAGGTTAACTGTAAGCATATCTTTTGCTTAGAGAGACTGAATATTCATCACTACATACATATTTCAGAGAAAAAAAAAGGGTTTTTTTGCTTTTCAAAGGTTGAACTCCTTTACTGCTTTTTCAGCAAGATACAAAGCTGTCCAGAAGTCACAGTCTGAGTGAAATTGAAAACATTATGGTGAGAACAAAAGGCAGGCAAAAAACTGCTTTCATTTGCCTGCATGCACAAGCTTTCTGCAGTTATTGCAGCTGCAAAGGAACTCAAACTATCACTCTGTAGAACAACTGGGATACAGTAGGGCTTACCAGCTCAAAACCACTGCTGTTAAGACACAGATATGCTGGATTCAGTATAGATTTATTCACACATACTATGAACAAACCCACCCCTAAGATGGGTAAACCAGCTTGGATCTGCCTTGACTTGCTAAATTTAACTTAGCATTGGCAGACATCAGCTGGCTTCATGAAGCATTATTCGTCAGTGAACGTCCCTCTTCAATAAGCCTGATTAACTTAGTTTTATTATCACAAGAGCCAAGAGGTATTTATCAATGCGCTCAAGCTAACAAAACCACCTCAAATAACAAGCATTGGAGAAAACTATTTCTGGTTTTACGAGAAATTGAAGGATGACAGTGCAGACTGAGCAGTTTTGAAACTGTGTCTACTGAACTGGGCAATGGGACTGCTTGACTCTGTACAGACAAGCACGGAACTTTTAAGTGAAGTAATGCTGAAATATGAGCACTGCATATGTGGAAGCATAGCTAGCCTATTCAACTGCCAGAATTAGGCATGGAGTAAGTTAAGGAAAAAGAAAAGAAAAGAAGCAATCCATAATACAGTGAAAGATAGGCCAAGCAGCTGAAGAGTGGTCTGTTTCTACAACAAACTCAGTATTAAGGTGATTGAATACTATGCAGGTTCTGATATGATCTCTGTGTCATGGTATGACAGTTATATCCAGTCCTCAATACCTCTGGGATGAAGCAAGTTTGATGTTGGAGCATTGAAATATCTGGGATAGGCAGCTGTCTGTGTTAATCTCAGAGAAAGCAGTATCATCATATTTGCTACAAGGAGTGACAGGGAATATTGTCCAGAGCTGACTGTGACCCCTGGCAATTAGAAAGTGCAAGCTCATATACAAACCCTGTAACAATACAGAGTAATGATGATGTTCTCTCAAGATCTAAAATTAATGCCACTACTGTAGACATGATAAAGTTACTGCAGCACAGCCATTTGGGTAATTATTCATTTTTGTGACTCATTGCTGCAGAGAATTTTGTACCTCAGTAGGGGGCTCTAGTTCTGCAGCTTTTCCTAACCTCTGTTAGAGTTGTACATGGAATGGAAATAGTGGTGCTGACACAAGAGCTAGAACACTTGGAGCTGAAGGACTATCACACAGAGGCAGAGGTGAGTGGCTGTATCCAGTGTGCCTGAAGCAAGCACCTGACAAGAACAAAGACCACCAAAGCAGAGATGTTCGCCCTTACAAATGTCTCTGAAGTGAGCAATTGTAGCTAGGCATAAGTTAAATTTAACAATAAGTCACCTTATGATAACTGATCAAGATCAGCTGATCAAAAAGCAATGGTACAAACTAAACTGTCCCTCAGTGCTGCATGTAGAAACAACCAAGCCTCTGCGGCACCAAAATGGACTTGCATTTTTATCGCCCCAGAATTCCAACCACAAATTAAGTCTGCTAGCAGACTAGCATTATGCAAATGTTTGTAAAGCTTCTTCATAGCACTTAACATACATTATCCCATATCGCATATATATTTCTTTGTATGTTGAAATACAAGTATCAGAAGATCTTAATAAAACAAAAATATTAGTTATGAAAAAACAGTTCAGACTTAGACTGGGACTTGGGCAGACACCTTTAAATATCACTCATGGAGAGTAACAGCTCAAATTTAAATGCAAAAACATGTTAGACTTGTGATGAGGCTCAATCAGGCCTGTATGCAGCTGCTCAGAATTATGTTAGGGATCAGCTTGCAAATTGTTTAACATGGCTCACACAACTCATTTTTAACTGTGGCCAATTAGTGTTGACAGCCTAGCTGCATTTCATTTAGCATATGGAGGTAGACGTATATGTTAAAATAACATTATTGAACTCTATTTAAAGAGGTTTTGCCCCATTTTTGGTAAGTAAACAAACAGCTGAAAAAGGCTTTCAGCTTCTCTTTACTAAGGCTAGGCAAATAAGGCTGCAGAGACATAACGCACTACCAGAGTAGACTGAAAAACCTTCACAGAATGTATGGAAAAGCCTTCTTCCCTATAGAATAACCAACACCTTGTGTATACATTCAAGAGTTAGAAGCTTTATGGACGACTTTCCACTTCATATGGAGTAACATTAGAGTAACACATTTGCTATAAAATCAGGCATAGTTTAAAAGCCAGAAGTTGTTCATATCTGCAGTACCACAAAGCTAAAGACTTATTTGCATGATAATTTTCACTCTATGCCTAGCAGAATGATAGCAACATGGAATAAGAAGCTACTCTCCTAAAAACCCAAGCTTACGGTGAAACAATTTTGTAAACACCTTTGGGAGAATGGCAAAGGATCTGAATCTACTGTTGACTGAATCAGGAAAGTACGAAGACTATGTAAGATGGCAGAGGCATCTTTGCCGACAAGTAAATCAGACCGATCTTGGACTAAGTTTTGCCTGGATTTCCCTGTTTTTCTATTGACAATCCATCAATCCGATTACTTTGGGTTTTATCAGATTCCTCAAAAAGAAGTTAGTGCTGAAGTAGGCATGGCTGCTTCTTTAGTTGATGTCCACTTGGTGCAGCCCATTACTAAACCTATTGTAGCACAAATATTTGTACTTAGCTTACGATTAAAGTACCTGTTAAAATAACTAGGCATAATAGAAGTGAAGTCTCAATAAAAAAAAGAGGGAACGGCCTGAAGTCATGTCAGGGGAGGTTTAGGTTGGATATTAGAAAAAAGTTTTTCACCGAGAGGGTGGCTGGGCACTAGAATAGGCTCTCCAGGGAAGTGGTCACAGCACCAACCTGACAGAGTTCAAGGAGTGTTTGGACAACATTCTTGAGTACATAGTGTCACTCTTGGGGATGGTGCTGTGCAGGGAGTTGGACTCTATGATCCTTGTGGGTCCTTCCCACGCAGCTTATTCTGTGAAACATTTTCTTTTATTTTCTCCTTAACAGCCTGACCAGCAAGAACTTGATTGACCACGTTCACTTTGCTCAAAAGTCTTATATCATATTTTAATTAACAACTTGTCAAGACTGCCATTGAACTAATTCTTACATATATAAGTAGTCTCCATTTTTATCTACAAAATGCAGATATTTATACCGTGTGTCATACAAATGCCAAAAGGTTACAGTATGTTTCCCACATTTTCCTCATGACATACAAATTCAAAAAAATAACTCTAAAACGAAAACGAGACATCCAAGTACACCAAAAAACTGTGCTTAAATAGTATTTTATAAGCAACCTGTGCAGAAAAACAGAAGTGATTGATTGCCTACTTGACATAATATCAACTTCGATAAAAATCCTTTTCCTATTTTGGTAATGAGTCGTCTCTTTGTAAAACATGGTATTACATAAAAAAGCCTCTTTCCAAACACTTCTAGAAAGTGCTAAGCAAGCTTGAACCACGATGCCCTCTTAAACAAAAACTAGCAGACAATCAGCTCTATGCAATTAGCGCATAAACTAATGGTCTGCAGAGAAATATCAGACCAAAAAAATAGGCAAATATATGTTTCACATTTTGATAATCCATTTAAATCTCACTAGCCTTATCTACACTACATGTATTTTGGTGCTCTTTCTATTAGGTGAATAACAATCAGAGTGCCAATGTTTCTGGTCAGGATGATTTACAATTTAAGCATGACCAATACCGATTTTTTAAAAAAACATATGTTTATGTCTTCTGTAACTAAAAAACAAAAGAGAAAAGCATAGCTGCTTTTTAGAGTAGTTTCCGCTTTCCAGTGGAAAATGAATTCTTCAAAACAAACAAAGGCAAAAGCAAACTACTCAAGGCCAGCTTCTTTTAAGTCCTCATCTTTCCTCTCTCCAATGCACTGTATGGGTATCTTAATTCTATCCTGCTGATTCTCACTGCCAAACTATTAAAAATAGTACTGGAAAACTTTACTCAGTTTTCTCTACTAATCAGATGAGATATGGATGAAATAATTGCTTTAACATTATAATACATTAATGCTCAATTACTTCTGTATTATTTAACCATATTAGAGAAAGGTGAATGTCAAAATCTTAAAACAGGGGAGAAGCAGTAAAAATACTTTCCTTCTTATACAACCACTTTAAGTTACATTCTTTAAAAAAACCACATTACATTTCTTGGTGCATCAGCCAGCCATCACCCCAGTAAGTGCTTCATGAAGACAAACCAGCAACCTGATTCCTAGCATTGCACTGTCACCATTTCTCTCCAGCAAACTCATCTCTCACTGAAAGCAAGCAAGCAACACATTTAGTCTTGCTGGGTTAAGCCATTTGGTAATAAGCACTACGCAGTGAAAACGAAAAGCTGTCCAGAGCATGGGGGCCAGAGGGGATGTGAGTCAGCACCTGAAGGACGGTGACAATAGGGATGTCGGTAAGGAACAGCACCAGGATGCACCAACGGACTGAGACCAGCCAATCTGAGTCTCCTCAGGTCTGCTTATACCACAAGATGCTTTGGCAAATCCTTTCCATACAGTCTCTCACTGTCTTGATGAAGAGCAGCACGTTTACCTTTCTTACTTCCCAGTATGTGTACTTGCACTAATAGTTACTTCAATTTTTTTTACAAGTTCAGTTCGAGTGAGAGCTGTCTGATAACTGCAAAGCAACACCTTATCACCTCCAAGGGCCAAGGTGCCTGGATGACAATCACTAACAACAGCAAGTGTACACACAGGCTCATTCTTTTAACTTCAAAAAAAGGTACAATTTATAAGAAATGAACCAAATTTAGCATCTGTACAATTCATGACATAGTACATGCTAAGGTATCAAACAATAAAATTTGTATGAGAAATGTAGTTGTGGAAATTCAAAGAACTGTTAATGTGCAAGTTAATTGTCCAAGGGAGCCCAGGCAGCTATTATGTGCTCTAGAGACCACATCCTCCACATTAAATTAGTACTTTTTAACTAACCAAGAGGCTAACCACTTACTGAGATAATAGTTTTCACCAATTTGAAGGAGAAAAACACTCCCTCCTAATTCACTGCATGGTACAAGTCACTAACTTGAAATAAAAAACATAAATTAAGGGATAAATTTGCTTAGATAAAAGCAAAATGCAGAGTGACAAAATGTAAGAGCATAAGTGGCCTTATGTAAGAGTAGAATGTTGCAATTTCAGTCTATATATGGCATATAAATTACAACTTAGTTAAAGGAAAAGAATGTGCAGAATACATCCCAAATCAACAGCCATGTTGATGCAAAAGTAGCTCATTAGGCAATTCCCACTCAAGAAAAATCTGTATACTTAAATGCACTGGTGCACAGAACATACCTTTGCAATGTGGTCACTTTGCAGCTGCTGACCACATATCCCAACCAGATGGTAGGAATCTTTGCTGCTCCACTAACTGAAGCGAGAGATGGGAAAGCTAGAGGTCGGACTGGTATCAGATTCACTCCCTCTCTTCCCCTGTCCCAAGTCCCAAAATAAGAGGAATTTAAACCAGCAAAATATTTTACCTTAGATGGCAGAGATGATGACACTTGACAAGATACAGATGCTACTCTCAAACACTGTGGCCAAAACACATTAACAAACACAAAAGCCTAAGCATCATACAGCTAGTAAACTATGTGCGCACAGCTGTTCCAGGACATTAGTAATCCCGGGCCATCTTGAATGAGAAGGCACTGCAAAACAAACAGAAATCTTTCTGCCTTACTGAACTTGTTTAATCTTACTGCCATACTGGAAGCGCCTTTTGAACTTCTTTCCCATTGGTGAAACCTGTACTGGCATCTGTCGAGGGCTCGTCCTGAAAGTACTGACAGATACGAGCACCTGTGGCTGCCTGCCTTCTACTGTTACCATGGATGTAAGCAGCAGCTGAGATGTGAGCAATTGAGAGCAGGATCTTGAGCTCAGCTCAGGGTAATTTCCTTTTCCTTTATCACTGATATTTTATAAGGGAGCATCTTAGATTCTTGCTATGCATTTCTACTATTTACATGGACTGGTGAATTAGAAAGCACCTGAAAAATAACATAAGGGAACTGTACTGACAGCCATAGCTCTAAAAGGAACAGATGAGAATAATCTGTAGCCAAAAGGAAGAGAGGAATGAAAATTCTTGACCTTGTTTACTTATTTCATGGTCAAGTCATTTAACATACACAAAAATGTCAACCTAATTATGAAAGAGACATTAACTTAAAAAGGGAATATCTTTAAGATTATATAAAGCTTTTAATTTTTAGAAGAAGCTAGCACAATGCACAAGGCTAAAAATCACCTTTTGTGTTTGCAACAGATACTCATGAAGAAAGAATACATTTTACAGAAAAGCAAAGTCAAGGTCCATCAGGAAACAATTAGTATGTAAAAACAAACAGCTTATTTACAACACATAGGACACAACACTGTTAGGATTAGATCAACTCAACTAAGTAACTGTACATGATACTATCCCAGTCATAAGGTTCTCTCCAAATATAATTTAGGAATACAAATTTAGAAGAAAATGGTCCCTAATACAAAGCAACTAGCAATCAATTCTGAAGGAATAGGCTCACAAGATGATCCATGAGTAACCTCTGGCAATGAGAGCTACGTGGCATCCTGTACTGAGATAACCAGTTATGAATGGAAAGACACGTGTTCGTCTTTGTGTGGTTTGCATGTCATTCTCTTCCTTTGCGCAACTTGCTTTAGCTAATAGATCTTATTTCTGGAAACAAGTAAGAGTCATCTGAAGCCTGGATTCCACTTTTCTTTTTCTCAGTAAACTACAGCAGATATACCCAACACTGTAGTGGTAGGCCAGAACAACACCCAGCAACTGGTAGGCCAGAAACTTTCACCTATTCCTGGCAAAGGATGATAGTGCCACACAGTCACACTCAAAGCATGTAACAAAGGCTCCTGCAGGTGAGCAAGTCCATTCCTGGGAACAAGAAGAGCTGCAGACAGCCCAGTTTCTTCTCCCTACAGGACAGGCTTCTGCAACAGTTACTTTCCAACACAGACACTGAAAGCAAAAGTAGGTAACTTCTCTGTAAAGTGATAGAATCGATCCTGAGAAAACAAAAGACATCCTGGAACAGCTATTATAGACAAGAGGTTTCTAGTTAGTTATTGACTGCATTTCATTGGTTGGAAACCATTTCTTTAAAGATTTTTCTTTGGTGAAGATCACAGCATACTAGATACAATTCTATATAATTAGCATTTTTGTGGAGTGATCTTTCGCAGCTTATGTAGCAGATAACCAGTCATTTAGAAGTAAAAAATTATCTACTCTGGTAAAAATGACTATGAACAAGCTAATTTGACTGGCAGTGCTTAATTCTGCTGCCCTTTACCATTCCATAACAGAGACAAACAGCAGCAATCAGTTGGAAAGCACCTGTGTCAGGCTAGTACAGGAAAGGGAGAAAACATTCTCTCAACTGTGAGGCAGCAGCACCAGGAGGCTGCATATTTCCCAAGTAGGGATACATTCCTTATGCACTTACTCTGATTTGGCAATTGCTGTTTGAATGGCAATTCTATTACACTGAACACTCTCGTGCTTCCACTTTTCTAAAATTCTAACAGTCCTTCATGTCAGAGGAAAAGGAAGCTACCACTGGATCTGATCTCCCAGATCTTTGGCACTAAAAAAGATACAAAAGGCTAAGTGACCTTAAACTGGAACCCAATAGCTGAAATACTATTAATTTCCTTTGATTTACTTGGTATCCACAGCACAACTACAACTGAAAAAGTAAGAGAAGATAAAAATCTACGTTAGATGAAATTTTAATAGATTTGCCTATCCATGGTAGTTCTTCCCAATGGAACAGTCAAACACCAACAGTAAAAACACAGTGTTTTTACTAGGAAAAGCAACAAACACACTTTTAAATAGGTTAAGGAAGGAAAGGGATTTAATTTGTGAATATATCATAATTAAATTCTCTTTATCAGTTTTCATTTTGATTCTTCTAACAAAACTCTCCCACATATAAACTACATGCAAATTCTGTATTACCTGGGGCTGTATGGCCTTTCACAGATTTTTGCAATGAAAAAGCAAGATAACTGCAAAGGACTTATTTATTGCTGGTTATACCCATAGAAACAGTATATATGAACGCTTGCATTTCCTATTTAATTTCATTGAAAAAAATCCCAACGCCTAAAGCTAAAAGACTCCTTTTGATCTTATCTGAATTTGTGAGGGAATTCAGTTGAAATACTGAGGATGCAGTTTTAAAGTTTTAAATAGAGTTCTGCTTTCACTCTCATTCCCAGCTCTTCTCATCTTCTGCCTGCTCCTGGCACTAGTACTCATGCAGCAGCAATGGTGGGTTATTTCAGGAAGCTGGAAATGATGAAGATTAACCTGGAAGTGATCTTTTCTGTCCCAACTATCTCCCTGAGCTGGCTTGCCATAGGGTCGCACGATTACCAACAGTGGCTTGGGGCAGGGACACAGCAGTTGAGCCTGGACTGGCTTACGCTGCAGCAAAGTCCTGCTGGAACCTGCTTTGCCTCTCCTTGGACCACATACTCCTAATCCAAACAGCCTCAGCATAAGCACCCGAGAAGTGGAGCAAGAAATCACTGCAGTGACTGGAACAGACTCCCTTGCTCTGCCCAGGCAGTCTGCAGTTGGCTGTAGCTCTCATGGCTGCCCTAGCCACTTGAATGGATACAAATGAAGCAAAAGCATTTTTGTGGCAGAAAGAAGAAATTTCCTATCTCTTAGTGACATGATTCCCCTTTAATATGTTTTGATAAAGAATGAGGTGGGGGCAAACACCTTTCTCTGGAAGTTAAACTAGCCACAGTGTGACCAAAGTGAACTGAGTCCCAGCTAGCAAGGCTTACCAAGCTTATTCTCACTTTATTTGATAATGTTTGACAGCAGACTCTCCTGTGTACACTCCACTAAACTTCTATAGACTACATTACCACACGCCAGCTCTGTTTCCTAATCGTACTCCCACACAATGCCATAAAATCCTGCTTTATTACTTGCGTTACATTTCTTCTACATGAACACAACACCTTTATTAAGGTGATGCTAGCAGTCCCAAGTTTTTCTTGCCTGTCTTTTACAGTCAGCTCCCATGAGGCAATGACCTGCTGGCACTACAATGTACAGTTCAACCTCCCTGATATATATGTCCTGTGTGCACCCTTCCTCCATGTCTCAGTGCTAATATTTTATCCTTGATAAAATCATACTGGGAAGCTAAAATACCAGAAAAATCCCACGCGGCTTCTCCACCAAACAAACCCCAAACATACCCTGCTACTGGTTCAGCTGCCATAGGAACAGAGACTGGTGGAAGGGAAAACTTTTGGCAGCGACTGTAACCTCAAATCATACTCCTGGAACCAAAGCTAAGTCAACTATGAAAAAAAGAGTCACTGGAATTTGGGCTTCATTTGTTCTGAAGTTCATGTAGTCTAGTTTCCAAGCATAATATGCTGCTTAAGCAAAAACATAATTTAAAAACAAATCATTGTAATTTAAGGTGTTTATATTTGTAGGAGAAGTAGAAAAACTTTAATTTCTTTAGTCATAAATGTAGCAGCAGAGAATAATCAATCACAAAATGAACGGTGCCAAAAGATTCAGACTTTTTACAAGGCTCCCAAATAGTATCTTTGGAAACAGAACAGTAAATACTTTATGCAGTGAGTCTGAAAAACATGCACACTTCCTTTTGACTCAGAGCACACTTTGCATCAGCAATTGATCAATATTTTTCAAAAGCCACATGATTAGAAAAAAATGTTAGTACATAAAATCATAAAGGCAACCCATATAATATCAGTTGTCTTTAAGTATCACTGATGATACAGATGGAAGGCACAGATGAATTCAGGGACTGGTATCAGGACAAAAAGAAATACTATTTCTGGTAAAGTTTCAGACCAAACGGGCAAAATATTTCAGAACAAAAAGCAAAAGAAATCAAAAGTTGTCAACTCCAAGAGTTACCACGTAAAGTTAAAAGCCTGAAGTCATCTGAAATTCAAAGGAGATCATCACAGCAGTTGAAAGTTATTGGACATTTCCTAAACTTCTTCTGAAAGTCCATCTTGAATTTACCCTGTACTGTACATATAAAGTCTCTTTCTTTTGTTGGTGAATTATGCGGTTCCCTTCTCACACTTTTATTACATTTTCTGAAGATAACTCAAAGCCTGTTATAGCTAGAACCTTGGAATGAACTTTCTGACAAGAACATGGCAAGTTATATACTCCTGTCCTCATCCCAATGAACTATCTAAGCTTGAAGATGAATTCAAGCTCCAGGGTCACTAGATTTTTTAGTAAAGTCACACAGAGGATAAATTCATGAAAACATGGTGCACAGTGATAGGTAATTTTTCTTCTGTGTATCATTTAAAAGGTGGTTCATTTGAAAAAAGTGCACAGAATGATGAGTGAAAAGTGAGTAGCGAGAGGTTCACAATGAGTTGCAAATAATGTGCTTTTGTATGAAATACGTGCAGTTCACTCTGCAACAGAAAGCTCCCTTCACCTGCAAAATGATTACAGTTTGTTTTTATGACTTAACAAATCTGCAATTACATGTCTATGGATAACGAGGGCCCATGCTCTCACTTGTCTCCCTGATCTTCCATACAGCCTGTGCCTTTTACATCTGCAGACCTCCCTTCTCCCATCCCACCACTGACTTTCGTCCAGATTATTTTGAGATTTACTGTAAAAAAAAAGCAAAGCAAAACAACTCTAAAGCGACACGTGGCAAAGCTATCACAGAGCAAATTTGATAACATGTTTAATGTGAAAAAGCTATACTTAAATGAAGTTCTACTTTAAAGGTCTACTTACACACCACAGTATTCTGTTCTGCTTTGCAGAACATAACTGCATTTTAGCCTGAGCTGTACTTTCGTCTGCCGTGGCTTTTATTTAAAGTTACTGTAGTGGCATACAAGGTCTGCTCACATACATACATAATTTAATGGAAGTTAAAACTTACGTCACGTTAGAAATCTGTCAGAATTAATTAAGCTCACCTCTTTATCCATACTCTCTAAATCCTCTTTACATAGAGTGTACAGGGGCATTGTTTCAGACATACTTGGCTGGCGTTTCCTCTTAGATGGACCAGGCTGCTCTTCATTTTCACTTGCTGGTAGGTCATCTTCTTCAAACATCTGCTGTTGATGTGGCTGAACAACTCTGAAAAAAATTCAGGGGTCTCACATTAAGAAAGATTTACTTGATTCAGAACTACAAATACAATCCTATAAACAACTTATGACTGCCACATATCTATGACTTTGCTTAATAAAGCTCTGTGTTCATCAACAGGTCAGTCAAGTCTCCTGATTAATGCTTCTATTTTCTGTCTGACAGCTTAAGTTTTTATTCTACCTTTGTCAAGGCACTCACTCTCCTGCCTTCACATTGTTCTTTTAAGTAACCATCAAACCTTTCTTGCTGCCAAGAGCTTCAGTAGTTACAGATGCATTGCCCTTACAATACATTAATGCTCCTGCACAAGTGGAGCTTCTCCATCGCTTGACAAATCTATTATTCCAAGAGCAATGCCTACATTCCAGTGCATTTTTCCTGATCTATGCTAGGCTTTTAATTTTGAGTCTCTAAGCATACCCTTCTATTTCTCAACCTTACAGACAAGCGTTCTGCATGTAGAAAGAGCACTTCTGCAGTGTCAATCTTTAGACGTTTCCCACATGCTAAGGATAAGATGCAAAACAGCCAATATTTCTTTTTGGCTAGTGTAATGAAATACGGTAGCTTTTTCTTTTAGTCTGTATTCTATTACATTGTTAATTACTCTACTTAATTCAAACATGCAGATACAAAAAGGAGTATCAAAATGTTCATTAAAATTGATACAATAATCATAGCTTCATGGGAATTGCTTTATGATAGTAATAAAAAGATACACTACATGTACAACAACAGCAGGAGACTTCTACCTTCCCTGGGTAAATTTTTCTGTGACTATTACTGAAGTACTAAAGACTTCTAGAAGCTAAAATTACTATGCAATACAGATTAACTACAAGTACTGTCACATTAGCCTCATGGAACAAATTATAGCAGCTCAGCACCACCCAAAATTCAATTCAAAGGTCATAAAGCTCACGGGTCACAAATTATTCATGTTAGCCATAAGACTGTATTTGGAGAATGAGTACCACGAGCAGGTATAAAAGTGACTGTATCTGAAATCACAAGCAGTTTCAAGCTTCAACTACCAGGTGAGAGACCATCAACCTGTTTCTGAGGGTGATTGCGACTGAAAAAAGGTACAGTGTAGTCTCTGCTGAGAGGAGTTTCTATGCAGAATGGCTAATTCTCATCAAGCCAGGATTTACAAGAAACAGCTTCAGACCAACAGTCCCCCACAAAAAAAGCCATTGCTAACTTATGCAAATCCAGTCAGCCATAGGTAAGGTCCTACAAAATTGTTTCTTCTTTTGTGAACTTGACAACTTCTTAAGAAGGTTATCTAAGTATCAAGGGTTTTTTTACCTCAGTACTTAAATTCCAGAATGTATGAAATCTGAAAACCATACAAAGCTGCCAATTTTGCTCATTTTGACAGCTCATATCTCCCAAATACACATCTTTCTTCTCAGATCCCATGGATAGGGGCAGGAAATTTGAATTCTTCTTTCAAATGGGAGGTGGTGATGGAAAAGAGCCAAGCCATTGCCATGCTACCCAGACCTGCACTATCTGCTGCAGAGGACCCCCATCAACACAGCACAACTCAGCAGCACAGCAAACATGTGCTGCTCTGTAGTCTCTTATTTCCGTACAGCGGAATTACTTGTAAGGTAAAACAATTTGGATGCTGTGAAAATGAACTAACCAAACTGGTTTTTTGTTAGAGTTTCTCACCTCTGCTAACAGTTTTTGGGTTGGGTGTTTTTTTCTCCCCTTTACTACGTTTTCTATTTTAAAGACCACACTGTTTTCTTCTGCTATTAAATTACTCTCAGACAGTAATTTTTATAGGTAGATGATGAAAATAATACAGCATTCCACTATACTTTCCAAAAGGTTCTTTTAAGGTATGATTTCCATGCCTTTTTAATAGGTAACCTAAGCAGGAAAGGCAGTGATGCCATTTACATTCTTAGCACAACAGTTAATGACAAAACAAAAGCTATAGACATCTTACACAACTCTATTAAAAATATGACAAGCTTGACCATTCCAAGAATTACAGAGAAGTTATATGTAGCAGGGCAGCCAAGCAGATTTTCTTCGACTAGAAATAAATCTAGCATTTTGTTAAGAACACATTATCATACGGTTGACAAGAACTTCTTTTGCAGAATAGAGTGTGAGATCATCCTTGACTACATTACACACAAATATTAACTGTTAAGTAACTGTATTAATAGCTTCTAAAGGCTTCTGTCAGATATTTTTCCCAGTATTTTCCCACTGCTACCAGATAAGAAACACTGCGCCTTCTCATGAAAGAATTCCACAAGCAATGTAAGATAAAGTCTTCCTTAAGGTTTGTAGGACATTTTTGTCAGAAACATTTTTTACTTTTACATTTTCATCTGCCTGGAAAGTTGAATAAAAATTAAAGACGTAAAAATGCAGGAATTTACATTTATTTCTAATCAAATGAGATTCATGAGTACTTTTTAAAAAATAACACCATATTCAACTCTGCAGAGGTTGGTTGGTGCTTGCCACTCTTAAATGCACAAGGACATACATGTGTACGGTGGGTTCAACATCTGTGGAAGTAACAAGCACTTTCCTTGATATAACATCAGGGTAAAAGCTAAAATTACATTATCATCATGGAAGTGTTAAAAATACTTAAATTCCAGTCATGTGTTCAATTTGGCACTTCATATTTTTGCTGTCATAATAAGATTGATAATATGAAGTAGGAAAAATAGTAATTATCGGCATGCAAATTCAGACAAAAATGTTGTGAAAATAACTTACACAAATCTTCAAGTATGGCTTCAGCCACCAACATCTGCTTGACACACCTCTTCAAACCAAGCATTCGGTGCATCTTAGCATTATTTTAAACCAGGGTGCCACTTTTAACTTCTCACATGTAAATGACATCCATATTTTAAGCCTTGCCTCATCTGTTAGTGTATTACTAGTGTTCATTAAAATGTAACTTGCAGTATAACTTTTTTCTTTATTCTAGTCCGAGCTGCCATTAGCTCTTGCTCTTACTTTGAACGACACTACATTACAGGTCTCGTGACCCATTACAACTTTAGTGTTTATTGCCGTGTTTGTAGAATACTGTTTCTGTATGAAAACGCAAATTGTTGAGATACATAAGGCATGTCAAAGCTCTGACATACAGGCTATTTTTAGAGAGGAATCCCTCCCGTTCTCAGACAAAGAAGAGCTGCTGACCACCAGCAGCCCCCAAGCAGTATCACATTCTCTTCACTTCAACTACAGCTGCAAACTTTTTGTCACCCTTCCTCTTGGGCTGCAACAACCATGATAAAAACGCAGGTGCTCAAGTCTCACAGCTGAGCACGACAGCAAGACCTATCACTTGAAATGTTGACTACATTAACTGAACCATCTGTAATTCACTGGTGACGGTTTCACTGCAAATTGCATGTACAGATTTAAACTAATCATATCCTATTTTAAATTATGTTTCAAGTTGAATCCCAGAAAGAAACTAAAAATATCGAAATCCTACAGAGTGAGAACTTAAACAGTTCTTACGAAAGGGCATTCAGATTAAGTTGAAGTCCTTTGCAATAACCAGCTCTGCAAGGAAGAGGTTCTCTCCTAAGCACAAGGAGGTCTATTCTTAGACTAAGAATACGTGCAGCTACCATATCCCCAAGGGTTTCCACTCAAAGCAGGGCAATTCTGTTTCCCACTATCTGAAATTCAGAATCAGATGAAGATTTGAGAAACTATCAAAGAGGTTTATTGGAGGTTTTGACTACACCCACCCACCCACAACAGGAGCAGTTGTGAGTGCCAACAGCTTTAACTGCTTAAATTCAACGGTTTAGTTACAAACATTCTCCTCTTTCTGTAGCATGTGAACAAGGGAGCACATTAAGTCTGTCAGGACACAAAA
This sequence comes from Melanocharis versteri, assembly GCA_013397845.1. NCBI lineage: Eukaryota > Metazoa > Chordata > Aves > Passeriformes > Melanocharitidae > Melanocharis > Melanocharis versteri. Next base: position 50,185 of record VZTG01004890.1, on the reverse strand, counting down.
TACATGGTCCTCTCCCAATAAATTGCTGCCCCAACGTAGTTTTCTCTTAAGACAAGTATTATATACAATTTTAAAGCGGATGTGAAGCTTTTTCAAAAAGCTATCACTGATGCATGCATTAAGACAAAGCATACAGTACTGCCTCAGCTCTTCCTCAGTCAAGACACAGCAAAGGTGTTTCTATTTGGCTTTTTGTTACTTCTTCATGGCCTTCCTGCTCTGCCTGCACTGTGGTATTTAAACACTGCCTTGCTTTTCTCCTAGACTTTGCCAAAACACTCCTCAGGATCTTAACTCAAAAAGGGGAAACTGCTCTGAAGAATAGAGATGTGCCTCAGTTAAGAGATTAGCATTTACAGGTCACCAACTTCACCACTAGAACCAAATCAACAGGAAAGGAAAATGAAAATAATTTTTCTCAGCATAGACCTTATGCTCATCTCTTTTCTAACAGCTGCTTAGTTGTGGGGTGGACTTGCAGCACCGAGTAATTGGATTCACAGTCTTAGATTAAAGCATCTCAATTCTGAGCGCTGACAGTCACAAAAAAATCCACTGAAGTGAAATAAAAGGGAGCAGAAGGGACACACCCTCACTCCACCCTCAAAACCTGTCTGAAGGTCTATGAAACTCAGCTAAGAGGACAGCTAAAGTAGATTTCTGTCCTTTTCAATACGATACTCAAGTCAAGAAGCACCTCAGCATTAAGGAATAATAGGCTTAGGTGTGGACAAACTCTTCATCAAGTTGCTGAGAAAGGTAGGGAAACCATTAAAACCTACTCTTTTCAAAAGCATTCAACGATGCATTAATATCAACATAACCCATCATACCGAGGCATCTTATAAGTGTTATTACAATTACATACAGGTACAACCTTCCCAGCTTCATTTCTAGAAAAATTCCTTTCCACAATAACTGATCAAGAAACCCAAAAGCTTTTCAGCTCCTCTCTGGATACATGCTGTGTCTTGATTATTTAAAGTTTCTAATGCTCATTTACCATGTCATGATAAACTAAAACAGACTTTAAAAGACACAGTTAAAAAGGAACTGAAAACAGGACATCTTCACAAACATGAGAGACTCAAACCTGTGTTGACAGCAACAGGAAAGCTGAAATAAGAAAAAGGCTACAAACAGATAACAACTGAAAAAATAGGTTGAAATATTTAACAACAGGAAGATAGAGTGGAAACATCATAAGTTACACTACTATACTAAATCTTTACAAGGGATAACACTGCTGAACTGGCAAGAAAGGGAGAAAAAAGTTAGAAAACTGTGTGCATTTATAGCTGTGATTTATATTTTTTGAAAACTGAATTGCTTTGTAACAACTGCTATACTCTGATCACATTGTACAAGGGAATGCTGATCGCACTTTACAAAGAAATCTTCGCCTTTAACTGGATACTACTTTAACACTGGAATCAACGAGCCTTGCTAAGCTTGCTAGAATCCCAGAAAGTTAGATCTTTTATTTAGATAACTGGGAATGAATTCTAGATATTTTACAGGTCCTTAAGAGACAAGGGGTGTTTTTGCAGCTTAACACAAAGTTTGACAGAGTCCAGATGCTAGTCTTTGTACTTCGAAAAGAGACTGCCTCTTCCTTCTCCTGAGTTAGGATCGTGACTTAGTGGTCTAAGGATTAGTAACAAGCACTCAGCCATGTGGCCTTATTTCACAATGCTCAGTCAGCTACACACCTCTTCCATCACTTCTGTTATTCCTCAAAAACAAAGCTAATGCCCCATTTGAAGGAAGTAAGTGAAGGAGAAAATTTTATAAACAAGAGCCAAATGCTATCAGGTATATTTTTTAAACAAAAACCAATCCAGTATTCTAAGACCCATTAAGAAACATTAAGCTGCTTCGCTTCAGAGATCAGTTATTGTAACATTCTTTAGAGTACACAAACTACATGATAAATTTATTTGGTTTGAAGTTTCCAGTTGCACTCTGGTGAGGCACAAAGAGCATCTGGAATTGTAGCGTCCTGACTTCACTTCAGCTGATTATTCACTCTTGCTCATTTCCTTGGCCTTTTAGAAAGCAAACAAAGTAAGTAAAGCAAAAATGCCAATCTGATCAAATGAATGGATAACGAGAGTAAAATTTACTACAGAATCTAAAAATGCAGATAATGTGACTCTTAGCTATGCTTTAGGTACCTGAAGGACGAGTGTTCACCGTGGACTGGCAAGGTGATGGGAGGAGCTGGAGACTGGATGTACATTGACTGCCCAGACGTCTGTGTGCCTTTCCTGATCAGCTTTCCAGTGTTTGGATCATAAAGTCGAACTTCAGGACCAGGTTGAGACTTCGGATGGATGGGCGTTGGGTGAAACAGAGCTGTCTGAAACGTGCTGGGTGTATCAGGAAATGTGGCAGGGCTATTTTCTCTGTTAGATGGAGTCCAGAAAAAAATTGCATTAGAAATTTAAATGAGCTATCTAACCAGAACGTAAAAAACGAGCATTTCCTTTTTCTCTAAAGCAGAAGAGGGAAATGGTTTGGAAAATCTCTAAAGAAATGTTTTTTCTCCTCCATCTCTATAAAGTCTCACTGAATTTGAAACAAAAAACTGCAAATACAAGATAATCTCACATTTAAATTACTAAAATATTTATAAGAGTGCCTTAAAAATTGTCTAAACATATAAAGTTACTGAAATGGCTTCCAGGTAGTAACAACAGCACAATCAGCATAGCATGATAATCTGCACATATGCAACAAAGAGAAAAGCAGGCTATTCTATCAATCTTTCTATTTGCTCTCCAAATTGGCTCTGAGAGAAAATAAACAAGTTGATTTGCAAGTCAGCCTAACTAATTTTTTAAAATACTAAGCTGCCTGTGATCACCCTTCCGCATTTTAAAAACATAACTTTAGAAATGTCAGCAGAAACATTCAGAGATCAGTCTGCAGGAATCACCACTATGGCATACTATCTCATTATGATGAAGTGCCACAAAAAAAAAAGCAAGCAAATTGAGTAATTTAAAAAAAAATCATCAAATAAAACAGCATGTTATGCTCCATGAAAGCAATGCTATGTTAAAAAAATATTCAATTAATTTATAACAAATATTAGAAGTTATACAAAACTGGAGTTTTTACCAGATGCTTTTATGGATGTTTCTGAAGTAGTCTTGTAGCAATAACACGGTAAACCAATTCCAAGTCTACCTATACTTTTCTTGCTATCTTAAGTTAATTTTACATGCAAATATTTTCTCAGACTTCTTCCCTCCCCTAGTTTATAAGTGCTTTGGACCTGTAACCACTGTTTCAAGCAGCTTCATCAAGGAGAAAATATTTCCCAAAGTAGCTGCACATACTGGGTTGAAGTAAAAGTACTTGCATTAAGACAGCTGTCTTACTGACTGAAGCTTGGGCAGGGGGGAAGTATGAAGTTAAGAAGTATTGTATTTGAAACACAGAAATAGGAAAAATTACCAAGTTTCAGTAAAATGGAAGAGTAAATCAACAGAGGGAGGAAGACTAACATTCACCTAGACATCAAAAAACAGTTTTTACAAGCCATTGTCCAGGTTTCTACTGAAAACTTTGCAGTGGCAAGTCTCTGAGACGAATTAGGCATCCCATGCAAATATTCCAAAGTTTGATTAAAAACCATCTGATAGTACTTTGTAAAGACTAAGCATTCTAGTCAAGCCATAAGCAGGCTACATGTCTTTTCCTAACTTACAGGGATCCTGTGTCTCAACCTAGTGACCCATTTGATAAATGCCCTCACTTCTACATGTTTCTTCTTCTGGTGTCTTCAAAGCCTTACACACCCATGTTCTGCCCCCTAAAGGGCACCTTGTAAGTATGAAGCGAATCTCTAGCATAGTCAATCACTCCAGTATCAGTTTAATACAGAGACCCCCATATGCTGTGCTCCTTCCTGTCTAAACATGGAAGGGAAGATCCTCTGTTAGGCTTGCAAGATGTGGGTCTATCCAAACAGGTACATCAAGAAGCAGAAGCTGGCTTGACAGTACCTTGTCATGAGTTACTTTAGCCATGCCACTATCCCAAAGGGGACTGTTATTGATAGCCCTCTGACTTCCTCTTTGCTAATAATGTTTTCGGCTGTCTCTTCTATTTACTGTCACTCTAGTGCACTCATTATTTTTTACCTTTTCTCTTTCAACACTTTCTTATCAGCCCAAAACCGCCTCTCACTACTTCCTTTCTTCCAGTTTTTGCTCCTATCTTCATGCCTTCCAATTCTTCTTAGAATTTTCTGTGGTATTTTTCTGTTTCTCTCTTTCTCATCACTACCAAATTTCACAAAAAAATGCCGTATTTTGCCAATTCTTCATGTAGTCAAAGTATGTACATTTTTTGGCAGCATGAATGATTCTGTGCCTTGGTGGCATTCCCTATGTTAGCTTATGGATGAACTGAAAAAGGCAACTTCTCCAAATTAAAAGAGCTAACAACAGTCACTGCTAAAGAAAGTAATGTTACCACAAGTTTTCTCCTGACTGCTAGTTACTGAACTGCCTCCTGATCCCTTGACAGTCTTCAGTCTAAGCAGAAGAGAAATGGACAAAAATGGGGAGTTCTTCCATAAAATCCATAAGCACTGCACACCATTCTAAACTTATCAGAACCCAATTTATTAGCAAAGCAGCATCACGGTATGAATAACCTATTTTCATGGCCCCTATTCCCTGAAGTCAGCACTTACCTGTGTGTTTTGATGTAGTCATCCTTCAAGGGAAAGAGCTGCTCCTCAACCTTGTCCCAGCGCTCCAGGCAGCTCCACAGCCAGTCAGGGTTTACAACGTGGAGATCCTTGCAGTCCTGAGCTTGCCGTACTTTTTCTGTGCCTATTACAGAGTCAAATATAAAATAACAGTGCTCCCAAAAACACAGAAGATAAACCAGCGTGGAGTTAAAACTAAGAACATTTTGTGATCAATTGTACAGCAAAAAAAAAAAAAAAGCAACACTCCTCCCCAGTCCAATGAAACAATCACAACTAATAAAAGTGAGAATCCAAATAAGATGCAGTACCTCAGACTCAAGCTGGATGAAGGTAACTTTCTGAAGAACTGGCACCATGGAAGTAGTCCACTAAGATTTATACAGAAAATCTCAGCACTGTAGCCCAACAAACAACATAAGTGCACTTTTCTATAACATCTCCTTCACTTACACTTGTTAGTAGTCTAAGAAAAAGCAGTTTTTCAATGCTGTCGAAGCCTGACTAACTTATCATACTAACTTTTTTACACATGGTCCCCTGTTCATACAGCGTGCTATCTTTTAACAGGCTGTCACCCATTCAACCTCCATCTGCCAGAAGTGGAGGCAAAGCAGACAAAATTCCTTTGTGCCAAAACTGGAACAAAGAATGTGAAGTTAAACATGGCAGGCTAGCATGCAGTCCAGGTGAAACCATCAGCAGTGCAGCTTGCAAGTAACAGGGGATCTCAAATTCTACTCTCTGGGGATGCCAGAACAAGAGAGAAACTCAGTAAAGTTGCTATAAATCTGACAAAAAGCACCAAAATCAGTGCTGTGGTTTAATCTCAGCTGCTCATTGCCTCCTCCAACCATCCCAGTGGGATAGGGAGGAGAATCAGGGAAAAAATATGAATACTAGTGTGTTAACAACAGCTAATGAAACAAAGTAAAATGTAATAATACAAAGAATTTGAGCCCTTGTCTGTTTTCACACATGTGAGAACAATGAAGCAATGAAGCCTCCAGAAAAAAAAAAAAACCCAAGCTTCAGAACAATTCTGACAAAGAACCAAGAACAGTAAATTAATTTGATGTTTTCATCACTGTTCCCTGGAGTTTCATCTTCATGACTGTCATTTAACAATATGATTTTACTTGTTTCAATTAAGATGAAAATCTTGAAGCACTCATACTTCCTCACATAATTTGAAGATGAGATGAAGCAGCTAATCTCAAATACTTAATGCACTTTATACAACCTGAACTACAATCCACTGGGATAGACAGATGAACTGAAACGCACTTGAGGATTGACCTAACTAGTTGGTTAGACAGCTCAGTTTGAGACATCTGTAAATTTAAAATACTAAATAAACAGAAAGGGCAGGAGACAATTGTCCTTTATCAAACTGCTGAAATCTTCTGTTTCCCTACCTTTCGTCCCCTAGACCCAATGGAATACAGGAGTAGGGCTACATTTTTCTCTAGATGCACAAGCTTTTTCTTGGATTTAGATTAACAAGAAACAATGCTGTGTGCACAAATATATTTCTTCTTTTTTCAGCTGTAAATGCAAGCAATTGCACAGTTCAGGATGTAAGAGCTGTACATATAAAGCTTTACTCCACATTAGTATCACTGCAAAAAAAAAAGTTAATTTAAGAACCCAAGGTAAACACAAACACAAAAATAAGTATTTCAAGATACAGTCCTGTCCAAACCTCTGATTGGTTTGGACAGGACTGTATCCAAATATTTTGGACAAGTCGTACTTTAATTTTCGCCATGAAATAAAAATAAAACCACTGTCCAACAAAGATTCAGTGAAAACAATTTTAGAACTGCAATTGTGTCAAACCCAGCACACCTCTGCAATTCAAGAGGTTTTAACTGGGTAAAACATAAAACCCTAATAAGGGAGGTCAATGCACTCCCTGAAATCATACATGCCCTGATCTAAGAAATTTGATTTCCAATTAATTATCAATTACAAAAGCAACTGAGGGAAATTTCATGAAACAGTTGCTGGAAATGAGCCAGTTTACAGCGCCAGCAGAAGCTCTGACTGGAGGTATTATTAATATTTAATTAACCTCAATAGGAGTTGTAGAAATACCTGCAGTTAGTTATGTATAAAGCTGCATTTAATTTATATACAGGGTATATTTCAAAGGAAATAAAGCCAAGGTTCTGAAAGAGAATCAGTTTAAGAGATCTGGGAGAAAAAGGATTGAAGAAGTTTAAGGCTTAGCTTGGACATTGCTTGCTTTTGAGAATAAAGGAGAAAAGAAATGACAACATAAGAAAAACAAACCAGTAAGAAGACAGCTGTTATAAAGAGGATGCTAAAATCAGGTTCATAAGCATAGGAATTTCAGGGCAAAAAAAAAGCAACAAGAACAAGAAGTCTGGTAGAAATTTAGGTACCTGTGCTTGGCATTAGAAACTAAATCAAACATCAGACACAGCTGGCAATACCATCCTGCACATAACAGCTCTGAGGCTGACGGAATACCACACACAATAGCAGTGATTTCACTAGTAAAGCACACACAGCAGTTAACCAGAGCTGGTGATGCTGTTGGATAGATGGGACTATGCTGCTCCTTTTGGACTTCATTGGGGAAACCTGGATAAAACAGTAAAATTGCACCTTCACCTCATGTTAAGTCTGTGAAGTTACATGAGAGGATTGCTTCCTCAACTGTTTTTCACACTCATGTTTATGCACTGATGTCAGGTGTTTCATCTTGCTGCCCCTTCCTCCCCACACCCACATTCTGCATCCACGCATATCTGATTGTTTCACACTGGATGTATACCGAGGAGCTATGTGAATTCTTCTTCTAGTCAACAGGATTGTGACAGAAAACTTAAAACATGCAAGCCAAAATGGCATGATTTTGGATGAAGTTGCTATTAGAACTAGATAGTCTTTATGGTCCCTTACAACCCAAATATTCTAGGATTCTATGAAAGCTGGTGACACAAAGACTTGTGTACAGCCAAACCACCTCCCAAAAGTCTTACCTTTCTCACCTCCACAACAATCAAGGCTTTCTGACTCCTCCCCATTTCTAAAGTGCAGCTGCCTATTGCACACTCCAGCATACTGAAAACTGCATGAGGGAACACAACTGTGTCCTCTTGGGGAGTGCTTCCTATTTCTAGCTGACACTGTCACAAATCAAGATTTAACATGTATTATGTACTTAAAGCAAAATTTGGCGAAACACCAGATTTAACTGGGAGGAGAAAGCACTGTGATACTTAGTATGTTTGCCTTCTCTCCCTTTCCCCAGTGTAACTTCTCCTTATGCTTATTAAGACAAAACAGCAGAAAGACTTTAATCCATCTGAGCAACAGTACTTCTGATGCAGCTAAAAACATCTGAATTACCCAGCTGAGCTGAAAATCACTTAGAGAAAAACTGATTTTCCAGACTACTTTTTCACATTATTGTCATTTAATCACTTTTCCCTACTTCAAATTCTAAAGTTGTTCCAAAAAGTTAAAAAGGCACAGAAGATTTTCTGCATGAAGCAACTGAGGCCCAAATTCATAACATCTATTCTCTGATGTGTACAGTCTGAAGCAGGAAGCATCACAAAATGTCATTTTCAAAGTTGGGGAAGGTGCTCATCAATTCTACTTCTGAACTTGTTGAAAACAGTGCTCAGCCGACTGTGGCCTCTGGTTCAATCTCACCCACGAGGCGCTCAGTGCGAGTGCTCAAGGCTGTGCCAGGACCAACCAAAGCACACAATGGGGAGAGATCACCAGTGGCACTCGCAGAACTCTCTCCTGATTCCAACACACCAAAACCAACATATCCTTGTGGCAGTTTGCAACCACGCTGTCAGACATTGCTTGGAAAATGCGATCACTAGAAGTTTATTTCTCTTCAGATATCTTTATATATAGGTCTTGATTTACAATCGAATCCTGAAGCTTTTCTGCAAGAACAGTGACCTAAGACAAGTGATAGATGTGCTGTTCCAAAGCTATGCCAAAAGTTCAGGTTTAACTCTGCACTGTGCTTTACCAACAAAAGCAACAGGCTTACCTGGTCAGTGGCCAAGTTTAGAGCAAGGTTTAACTGGATTTTTTTTTAAAGACACAGCCCCTGAACATATTTTTTGGGAAAAAAATGCTGTTGACACATCACAGGTGTAGGAAATGGCATGGACTCAAATATATTTTGAAAAATAGAAGAAAAATTCAGGGCCTAAATTGACGTATTTCCATTCCTACCACACTACAATAATTTCTGAGAGATCAGAACAGCTCTATCTGCTCCATCAGCAAAAACTCTATACAAAATATAATCAGCTACAGTGTCTTCCATCCATTCAGGAAGGAACACAACAAGGTTTATGAAATAATGTGATAACTGCTTAGCCAAGTGTGTACACAGTTATAACAACTCATCCTACAGTGTAGTTTACTGATGCTTAAAGCAAACAGCAGATGTTTCAAAAACTGAAGCAAGATTTATGCAGCCCATAGACAAGTGGAAAGGACTATAGGGTAGCCTTTTCTCAGTCACTCAGATTTATGAAATCTGATTAGATGACGCAAAGATCATGTATTTTACAGTAATTCAGGCAGCTAGTATTTTTTTGCCCTATGTAATGAAAACAGTCCTAATTTTTTTCATTAGAAAAGAACAAGAACAGTTTTTTCGTTAGAAAAGAACAAAAGAACAATTATCTAATTTCAGAATTCAGAGTACCTGTGTCTACAGGGAAACAAGCTGCCTATCTGCAGAGAAAGGGACAAGTTTATATAAAGAATAAAGAAATTTAAATTATTTACTCTAATAGGCTGAGAAGAATGCTGTAAAAACAACCTAAAACAGTTTTCGGTAGGTGTTCATTTCAATGCACCAAGCTATGATGAGGTCACTCTGCAGAGGAAACCCCATCACTTCAAGTCGTAAGGGTAACTCTGTTCCACACTGACTTCTCCCCTTTTACATCCTCTGCCAAATTCTTCCTTTGCCTCCAAAATGAGAAAGCTAAGAGTATTTACCCCCCAAACACTGCTGCAGATTAAGTATATGCCATTCCTTACATCTCAGCTAATACAAAGTAAACATACACATTCAGCTGCTTGTCAGAGTCCCAAGTCTGCCGTTGTTAGTGGTGTTACCCAGAAAGACTGAACTAAAAAGTATTTTAGAATCACTTTCCACAAACATGTTAAAAAAAGAAAAAAAGATAAAAGTATAAATAACCATGTTGCCTGGTCTCACGTCATTGACTTCTGAATAAAACTCAAGATGGGACACACTTTTGTTTCCCCTTTTCACCAGCAATTAGACATCAAGCAGTGCTTCAGATGCTTGCCACGGGAGCCAAAGATGCAATATTTGTATGGCTTACTGTCCGCAAGAGTCTTGTAAGAATTTGCTCTCTAACCATACAAGAATCACTATGAAAATCACATTGACAGATGAATTATCACAAATCCAGCTGTGACAGGACAAAATTTATATCCTTAAAATCTCTGATTAAGAAGTTTCCTTCATGAAATTAGAACGATGCAGCATAACTACTTCCACCTCTCCAGAGGTAAGAATAATAGTCTCCAGTTGAAAAAAAACCAAAACGCCATCACAAAACCAGAACCAGTCAATCCACAAGAATCTTACAAAGGGTTACTGGAGAATACAATTTTATTCACTCTAAATCCCTCTATTTCATTGCCATTGTTACAGAAATAATTATTAAGTGATGATGAAAGATGACAACAGTATTGCCCATTAGGCAGAAATGACTGCCAATTTACCTCATCTAGAATTAGTGCAATATGCAATTTAATCAAAAAACAAAGTTAAAATAATTTTTCATATTCAGATGTACTTTAGTGTACATTCACTAAGAATGTGCAGGTGGCAAATAATTTAGTTATAAAAATAGAACACAAGGATGCATAGATGCATCTACACACACAACCCTCAAACAGTACATTCCAAAACCAAACAAACAAAAAGTCAACTGCTTCTCATAATCACATGATGTGTACCTTAATATGTTTTTCAGCACCTTTCACTCTAGAGAAATGTGTATGTTTGGCAGGGTCATATTTACATCTATCCTATCAATTTTACCCCATCACACAATAGCTGCGTCTGACGTATAACTACATTCAGAAGTCATCTAGTTTAAGATAAACAAAGCAACTTTGAAATTAGGCATTTAAAGATTTGAAATTGGAAAAACATCTTTTATATTGATGGCTACTATGTCTCCAATGAAGTATGATGAACTGGCATAATTCCTTGCTGAAACAAGTATTACTATTTATGAAGTCTTAAAACAGCTGTTCAGCAACTGTAATAGAACCATGGAGTCCCAAACTGATGTATCCATTGACTTCAAAACTTGACATTCACTGTTGCAATTATCACATCTTCACAACCCAGAATCCCAGCTAATCTCAATGCAACTAATTCCATTTCCTGAGTTTTAGGTTTTTTTACTACTAAAATGTCTATCTCCATTTATATCATATGCTTTTACTACTTAAATGCCTCTTGATATACACACTTTCTACACTTAAGGCCACACACACTTTTGAGGAAAGTACCCTCTCTTTAAAATACAAGCCAATGAAACCAAGTGGCTTCTGATGTACTAAAACACCACATGAATAGCAGTCAAAAACAAAGGTGGCAGATAAGGTATTTCTTTGCTTATGACATCTAAGCGAGTCCTAAAAGTACCTGTAAGTTTTAGATGATTTAAAAAATGCAGTTTTACTTTTGGATTTCATGGGTTTGACTATCAGATATTTAGATTCCATGTAATTTTGAAAGGCCAGCAATGAGGGAACCAAGGCTCAGGGTGCACCCAAAAGAAAGTGTGCTAGAAGCTAGAACTGCTGACTGCTAGCTCCTCTATGGCAGCTACCAATGGAACATTGCTATCCATTACAGCTATCAAAAACAGGCAGCTTTGTCAAAGACAACTCTAAAGTTATGCTAAACTCTTTTACATTTCCTTTGACAAAACAGTACAGGTCAAGCACAGTGCAGTGACAGAGTATTAGCAATCTCTTAAAATAGTTTGTTTGAATTCCATACCAAGTGAAACTGAACTATGAAAGATGGATCTGAGAAACTGAGAAAGAGAGCACTGCCACATCTCTATAGCAAGACAACCATCAACTTTTCTTTGGCACAAATGTTAAAAAAGTTTCTATTCAACAACTTTGAGTCTTTGACTATTAGTATCACCAATTCTTAACAAAAAACTGAGACATGACACATTACATCAGAGGATATTTAGTGGGCCCTACTTTTAACAATTAAAAACCACATTTGAGTAAAAAGAAGAGAAAAATCCTTTTTAAAAGGCTGCTAAATTGGTTTAGGAAGAACCTTTCCTTTGGTTTCAATTCTAATCTCAGTTACATTAAAGTCTGTAGTGTATACAAAAAAGAGCTCAAGGCATGAACTGTAAGAGACTAAAAGCTGCTGGATTAACTCAAGTCTCAAATACCTACCTGTCCTTGCTGCAATGAGATGTGTTGCTTTATCAGGATCATCAGCACTCAGTACGAGATTCTTCACGATTTTAGCTCCAAGTGCAGTGGCATGATAGTGTTCCCGTGTCTTTTCAATAGGGAAGTTTGTTGGGTAAAGTCCGCTAAATATTATGGTTACATCTGCCAACACTTTACTTTTTAGTTCTGGTACTATTTTTCTGATGTCTGGAATTTCCTCAATCTCTTTTTTCAGGTATTTATCATACTTTGTGTAATAATCAGTGTGAACTCGCACAAGGATCTCCTCAAGGTATATTAAGTGGTCGTCATCATCCGTATCATCTTCCTCCTCTTCCTCCTCCATGCTCTGGTCTAAGGACTCACCCATCGTAATTCCAGACTGTTCACTAATCTGAGATTCTGTTTCAGCTTCTTTTTTGTCTCCAGACCCATTTCCTAAATCACAAAGGCTTTCCTGTTCACTTTCCTCTTGTGCTTCAAGATCAATTTTGTCCTGGATATTTTCACTAGGTAAAGATTGTGTGTCCCCAGAATGGTTCACCAGACCATCCTTTTTCTCACTCACATCAGTGCAACTCTCTTGCTGCAAATTTTCATCCTGCAGAGGTTGATTAGATTTCTTCCAACTTCTCTTTTCCTCATTCTCACTATCTGATACAGAAGTGGATGACTTTTTGGTATCCAATCCATCGTCACTTTCACTGTCACTAGACAGTTCAAAGTCCAAGTCATTTGTTGTCTTCTCTTGGGTTTGCTGCTTCCCTGTAACTGTTGTATCAACTTGTTCTGAAAAAATCTGAGATTCTTTTGCATTTACCAAATCATCAGTGACCTCACTGTCCATTTTGTGATCAGTGCTATCATTTAAGGAGTCCTGAGCATTAACTTTATCATGAGAGTTCACATGCCCATCAGATGTTTCACTGCCTACAGAAGTACTTCCATTTGCAGTGCAAGTGTCCTTTGCAGTTTTCTTGAGACCATTACTGTGCTCTTCTACACATATAACATTCTTTATTTCTTCAACATCTTTTGCTGAAATCACTGCTGAATCCAATGCCTCAGGTTTTGTAGAGTGGTTTGCTAAGACACGGACAAGAAAGAAAACATATACATATTTTCCTGTTTTTTTCTGAGTCATCAAAATTTAATTTTCTTTGACCTTAAACACAGAGTTTACATATGGACTTAGATTTCATTATGCTTGGAAGTGATCATCAGGCTTTTCAAAGTTGTTAAAATTCTCTAGGTGTCAATGATTACTAGAAAGAACTGTCACACCTAACAAACAATACATTTGTAAAGAAGTTATATAAACAGCTTCCTTTTTTTCTTTAAATCACAGGTTATAAGTAATTATTTGTTAACTCTGCAAGCATTAAAGGATTTATCTTGTAGTGTAAGTTTTACAAATATGTCTTAAAGCAATGAAAATAAACAAACGAGGAGGAGAGAGGGGCAGAATTTGCTTCATAAGGTCCTAATCCAGAACTACAGTACAAGAACCTCATTTATAAACAGCCCTGTCTTTCATATTACCTACTTTTCATAACAAAATAACTGTACTTCAGTACTTGAAAAGACACGTATTTTAGCAACACAAAGATGCCGTTCAAGCTCAATTTAAGACTGATGGAATGCAAGTAGAAGGGTAATAGAGTCAAAAGCAGAAGAATGGTTTTAGGATGTGTCTGCAGAAGTGGAGAGACAATTAAAGAAACCATAGACATCTAAAACTTCGCACACAAACGTTCACTGGGAACACTGTGAAATCACGCTACTCTGTTTCCCTTTTGTGTGCATGCTCCTGCCCTGCAAGTAACAACAGGACTCAAGCATAGAGGTCCCACACCACAGTCACCCGATTCAGGTTGATCATATTATTCCTATTTTTGTATTGGACGCTTCTATTTCAACAAGCGAAAGAGAGCAATGTCACAAGTATTATATTAAAAAACCCTCCAAACCCTTGGCTAAACTGGAAAAAGCCTGGCAATTCTTTCTTATGACATGGTCTTTCAAATACATTTTGCCCCCAAATAATTACCAATCTAGTGATGTGTACTTTCTAAATCCATTACGTGTATTACACTGCTGAGCCTGTTGAACATAAGGTTCTTGTGTCAAATGCCAGAATACCATGTTCAGTAGGTGCTAAAAATTCACACTCATCTTATTAGCACGATTTAGACTGGGAGGCAAGCAGAGATCAACATTCATTTTCAGCAGTGTGTTGAGGCCAGAGTTTATTACCTATTCCTCCAAGTCCCAAGGGCAAGGAAGGGGACTGAAGAGGTGAAACCTACAGAGAAGAAAAAATTAGCATGTTTTACATGGGGGTGTGAGGGAGAAACTGTCCCCCTCTACACATTCTTGAACAGTTTGGTGTACTGCCAAATCGGCTCTCAGCCACAACACTTCTTAGTGCCTCACTTCTGCTCTGGCTGCTGCCAAAAGAAACGCTTCCGGTAAGAACAGCCCAGTTTTACCAAGCTACTCACATTTGTGCCGTCGACTTCAATAGTCTGGGATTGCCCATCTGAGCACAACTGTAATATTACTAAGACCACCTCAATGACTTACATCAATCATGTTTGAAACTGGACAAAGTTATAAATGTGGTTTAAAAACAATCTAATTACCTTTCTTCTTCATTTGCATTTCTCTTGATCCAGGAGGTGCATTAATATCTCCTATCCCCTGGAAGTATACATATTTCTTCACAGTTATCAAATTGGGTGCAAACTTCCAAACATCCTCTCTATCATCAATGATGCAAACCATGGAATCTCCACATGGAAAGAGATCTCTAAGAGACAAAATAGTTGATAAATTAAGTCAGTTTTAGAAATTCATATAGCAATGAAACAGATTTCTGTTGATGCTCTGGTTTACTATGAGCGTGTCTGCAGAACATGGAACTTAAAAAAAGGAACTTACAAAAAGTCAGCAATATTAAAATTACGGAATTCAAAATACAAACTTTGAGCAAATTAAAGTTAGTGAAAAAAAGGAAACAGCTCTTTTAAAATCTCTGTCCCAAAGGTTAGAAGCAGAAAACAGGAAACCTCTGCAAGAACAAATCATTACAACATTTCAGTCCAGTTTTCACTGTTTTTTGTCAACCAAGAGCCCAAAGTCAACTATCACAAGGTCAATACACTACCTATATATAGATAGGAAAAAGACACAAACAGAGTTTTTAAAAAGTAGATTCGTGCAATCCAAGATAAAGGAAACAGAAGTATTAATATCACCTAGAAGGAACAGGAGGTAGATTATTTAAGATGCATATAAAAAACAGAGCAAGAAAAGAAAAAAAGCTTCTCATTTGCTACAGTCAGGTGCGGAGGGGCAATAATTTTTAGTATTTCATAAAGCTGCAATAAACATATCTGTCCTAGAAAAAATCTTGGCTTTATACTCTGAGAAAGATCAGAACATGACTTTAGACTAGAATATGAATTCAAGGCTCTAGATGACCTAATTTCAAGAAAACACTAGGAACAGAAGGTGCTTTTAGCACATTTGAAAGCCAGAATACTAGGTATTCAATTATGAATTAGACTCAAACTGAGAGTTTTGGTTTAATTAAAAAACCCACAACATACAAGTCATTATGCAAGATCACAATATTACAAAAATAATAAGCGTAAGTGAAAACATGATGCCATTGCATCCCACTCTTACAGTTCTGCTACCACAGAACCCATTAAGTAGAGGAAATGCTGCAATGGCCAACACCTCAGTTTTACTGAAATGGTGTTGATATTTAAGAGGCAGACAAGAAGGATATAAACACATTAAGTGCAGAGGGAATAATTCTTATTTTATTTAGCATATTTTCTCTGTGTGTTGTCCTGTTTTGTACAATGCCTAAGATCCATATACCTACCTAAGATTCCCAGTTTTAGAAAATGGATCGATACATTCATCCCTTGACAATATGCGATGGGAAAAAAGCTTCTTTTCAGGGTCCAAAAATCCTTTTGGAAGAAGAAATTAAAAAGTTAATGTTCAAGATTTTTAGTCCTTGTTTACATTTTATATACTTCAGCTATTTTAATTTGTGCAACAGTAGTTTAACAGACAATTTTAAGGCATGAGATCAAATGGGAGAAAGTACAGTGGATCAAGTATTTGTAGTTAATTCTGTGAGATTAATTTTAAAAATTCCATCTAATTTCCTTTCAAGATGGCAAAAAACCTGAATTTCTGATAGCCAAATAAATAAGGCTGAAAGAGATACAGCAGGTGATAGATACATGATTTTTGCAACTTACATTTATCTCTCTATAGTTGATTCCTTAAAGCTAAATGCTCTCCTTAGCTCATTATGCCTAGGGACTGCAGAGAAGTCTCACAAGAGTCGGCAATGTGCTGCAATATTTAAGCACAGTAGGAAGTTAAGGGACAGTTCCAGCCAGAGCTCTTGCATTTGTAGGTTTTAAGTTGTACCTCTAACAACTACTTCAACACGTTTACACATAATGAATATATCCTGGGATTTCTAGGAATATTTAGGCCCAGTTTTAGCAACTTTTCTGACTGCACTCTTTAAAACAAACAAACAAACAAAAAACCCCAAAACCAAAACAGAAGCTGTGCTAGCTGATCTTAAAGCAAGGTAAGGTGCCATTACTTAGGAAAATGGTGACTTGGGTGTACAAACACACATGCACATGCTTCTGAACCTAGTCTCCAACAATGAAGTTCATCTTCATGAGCAGATCATAGCCACGTAATTGCTTAGAAAGAAACTGGCATATTATATGCTAACCTGTATTTTTCATTTTACTGAATTTGTACTGAAGCTAGTATCAACTTCTCATTATTCTTATGAATAATACAAAGCAGTCAATACTTACTTGGGAACAATCTTTTCAAGTTTTACTGGCTTTTATTTTAAATGGTGGCCATATCATAGCCAGAAACAGAGTTCAAAATGACTACAGACTCTATGGACTAACTTTAATTTCCTTTCAAGGAGCTCAGATTTGCATAGAATATATGTTCAACTCCTTTTAACAGTCTAGCTCCCAAGAGTACCTTAAGTTAGGAGTTCAAAAACAAAGTTAAAAAAATAAAAATCACTCATCACTTCTGAAAGTTGATCTTGTATATAATCAATATTAATGTGTAAATAGAATAACTTAAAACCCATAAAAGCAAGAAAATTCTGAGTTAAGGACAGAGGTTCAACCTTAACTCACCCGACTATGCTTAAGAATTGCTGCAAACTCGTAGAATCATCCCCTGTAGTGAGACCCTTGCAGTACCTAGGCATAATGAATTGAGAGAATTAGCTACAAAGATTTATTGCTGCACACACAGATACTTTGACAAACCACAAAAGCTATCATACGAGTTGCTGTTCTCCCCAACAAAATTCTCTTCTACTAATTGTCTGAATACAGGAACTCTCTACACTGAATTAGACAGGAGTGCACTGATTACATGGCAAGATTTCAATGAGGCACTCAGCCGCAATGTTGTCCAGCTAAAACTGTAAGAAAAATGAAGTTGAACAAAAGAAGTCCAAATGCAGAAAGCCTGACTGCCAGGGATTAGAGATAAGGTAGCATTCCAAAGCTTCACAGTAATGCTTTATTACTAAACTAAAAATACACTGAGGATGCAGCTCATCAAAGATCCATCTGCAAAGATACAAGCCCACCTTAGCAGAGTCCAAAGCTAAGCTGAGTAACACAGAAACCAGCACTGGTCTCTTTTTAAAAAATTCTTTCCAGGTCAAACTGTTTGGTTTCTTCTATATGTTCCCACGTCAACTAAACCAACATAACCAACAATTCAATGTTTTCACATCTCAGGGAAAGGGCAGGTAACATTTCATTCATCATACATCATTTGTTTTGTTCAACAGACCAGGCACCCACCAAAGCCGCTCTCTCACTCTCCTCTGCAGCTGGACAGGGGAGAGAAAATATAAGGAAGGGTTCATGGGTTGAGATAAGGAGCAGGAGAGACTAGGACAAACTGAGCTTCCATTTAGTCTCATAAATTAGACACTTTGCTAGGTATGCCCCCAAGTTTCTTGAACAAACTGAAGACACAATCATTATCCTTTGCCACATTAGGAAGGACTATCCAGCAGACTCACCTAGCAGAGACTATTTCCCCAGTTGTTTGTTTTCCATTATCTCACACTGGGTCTTTGCATATAGACTTACCAAGCTGTATTGCCTGCTCTTATATAGACTCTCTTAAAAAAGAAAATTTGTAAATAAGTAAAAACTAAGTTAAAACCATCAGAAGACACAACGTTGAAAACTAACTCATACTGCAGATGTCTCAAATCTTAGAGAAAGAATAAGTTAAATAGCAATTCCCAGGAGAAGTTATATAACAGTTGGAACCAACATGAATTTGAATAAGTCCTTTCATAAATAAAACAAAAATTGAATTTCTGAAGAATCAGGTTACCTTCAGTTCTACTTGAGATTCTACTTTACAACCTGGAAAGAGCTGTTGACCCAATCTTTCAAAAGCTAGGACAACTTCAGACATGGGTGATTACACATACACACTGTATACATTCTGTAATATACTTGCTCTAACAAACCACACGTGAATGCTCTCAACTTGGTCCTACTTTCTAAATTTCATCCTAAAACTGGAGTGATTTCACATTGCTTTATTGTTGCCTAATAGCTTCTGAACTCAAAATTCACTGTAGCATTTTACGACTAACTTTTAAGCTGACATCAGTTTTAAACATACCAAACTTCTCTTATGCAGAGTAGAAAAAGAAATTAAGTAACAATTGCTCAGAATAATTATTTAGTAGAGAAATACTCCAGGGAGCTCTAAAGAATAAAATCCAAAGCTCATCTTCATAAACATACTACCAGATACCACTTTGAAAACACGTCAAATTAAAAAAGGGTTTAGGATAAATTATTTCAGCAGATACAAATGGTGTTTACAAGTATCAGCTAATCCCACTTAACAGCTGGCAAGAGTCAGCTGAGATGAGAGAAAAGGACTGACAAGATGTCATCTCTTTTCAAAAGCCTTCTAGGACATGAAAGGAGCAGCTCAAAATTCAGATTTCACAAAGATACATAGGATGTCTACAGAGGACCTAAGCAAACAACCTTTTTCTTAAGAAAAAGATCCCCAGCATTCTATTACAAGCTCTTTATTTATGGAACATAGGGATAACCACAAAATATCAAACAGACAGCTCTGTGAGAAACTATTTAACCAATACTGCCATCAAGTGTTCTCTATATGTATCACTATGTATTTCTCTAGTACTACATCTTGGCTGCACAGGTGGACCAAAGGCTGTATCCAGCGTTTGTCCACAGATTTCAGCTGAAACTATCACCAGCACTGCACAAACAACCCACTTGCAGTTTGAATGCTTTTGATGAAGTTAAACAGCTTCAGGCAGGAATCCAGAAGTCTGTGGGTGTTACGAAGCAGCAATACCCTAATTTGCTCATTTGGTGGCTATTTCCTCTATGGAATAAAGAGGGTAGCTTGAGTATGATGACCGCAGTAAGTGTCAACCTGCGGCAGCACAGGGACTGCAGGATAATCTACATTGGGGCTCAGAGGTTAAAATGGGCAGAGGACCAAATCACACATTGAGAGAAGACAGGGAAAGTGCTTAGACATCGTGAGTTAACTACCTCCACAACTCCTCCCTGGCTCTGAGGACCATTTGCTACATACAGCTTCTGACCTTAGGCCAGATCATGGCACACAGATCCAGGTGAGGAAGACTGCCTGCCCATTTTGTTACTCCCACTTATCTAAACCAAGTGCGTAAGAAAACTATCCCTCTTTTGCCACAGAAGACAAAAATGCATTCTAAGAAGGACAGAAAGCTACAGAATTGTTAATGCATTAGCAGTACACAACATTTAATCCAACAGCAAGACTGACAAAGCTTTAGCAAGATGTCAAACTGCAGTCAAAGACTGAATGACATAGAAATATTCACTTGGATGGGCAGGACAGGACATGCCTTTTCAAGGAGAATTAGCCAGAGACCACAAATAAGCACTGCATTCTGATTACTGTGTGTTGTCATTCAGAAGTCTCTTTTACTTGTCATTACAAACCTCTTCTATGGCATTTAATATGCATAAAGAATTGCTTGATTTTTTTTTTCTGAAGTGTTTTAGAGCTAACTAGGATAGCTAGCTCTCTCTGTATTTTGGAATCTTCCTTTCTTGCCAAGAAGAGGGATTACTGGGACACTGTTGTTCAAAACACTCCTGGCAATATGACACAAAAAAAGCAAATGTGAAAGACAACTTAAAAAAAAGCTAGGAGACACGGAACAGCAGCATGGATAGTTTGACGATCAGAGTCATAACCTACAATATTGTTAATTATATTGCCTTAGACCAACAGACTTGATAAAGGGAAGTTTGAGGAGAAAATGCTCTTCTGACTAAAGAAGACTAAAACTGGCTTTTACCCTATCCTGACAGTTTAAACACATGGTATCCCTCCTAACATGATTCAGACCCATACACTTGCATAACCAGGGCAGGTTTCTTCTATGCTTCTTGGAAAAAAACCATTTCAGCCAGTGACCCACACAATAGACTGCTACTGTTGTAATTCAAATACAAGTTTTCACTTACAAGCAGAAAATATTTTTAAGTTCTTGAGAAAAATATGTGAAAATACTGATAGATTTCTGTTTTTCATTAAGTAAGTGCATCTCAGCTCCAGGACACAAACAGAACTGCTGTAAATTGATTTATAGCAGCAGAACTTTGGTGAAAGGAAACAATATGCTCCCCACAGGATGAGATGATGTCACATTGTTGAGTTTTATGGAATGGTTACATTAGATTTGTAAGACAAGTGAAGTTGCAGATCATTGTTAGGGTCCATCAACACAACTTCTTACTTAGTAAGAAGGCACTAGTTAACAATCTGATTCTCCAACCATTAGCGAAGCAAAGCACATCTGATGGGGAAAAAAAAGGATTATTTCTAAAATTACAGGCCATACAGGTACTGCCTTGTAAACAAGCTAAGAATTCTACTTACAGGACTATTTAGGAGGTGGCTTTGTACGAAACAAAGACCAAATACTTGAAAACAACTGCATAAAGAAAATTAATTATGTGAGTATGAAGGCAGGGTAGGTAAATATTGTTAAATGTAACATACTACTCACCTGCAATTGTATGTGCATACAGTCTGCTGCCAAAAGTAAAAACATGTAATTCATAGAGCTTGGCAATTTTTTCCAGGAATTCCTTACAATGAGGACGCAAACGCGTGTGCAACATAGGCTCACCTCGACCTAACTGGAAATGAAATATTCCCTAGAAGAAAAACCATGTTGAATATTATCAAAATAGCAAACAAAAATGCCAGTATTCCAGAACTACCCTCTTTCCTCACTTCAACTTTATTTGGTCCAACTAGACCAAAGCAAGTTTTGGCCACAAGATTATGTGGATGAATAAAATCCAAAGTACATTTTTTCTCTGTGCCAGTCAGTCCAACAACAAGGTTTGCAAATGCAGGAAGCTGTACTGTTGAAAAATTTATGATGCAGGTGGCTTTCATCCAAATCTTTACTTATGGCAAGCCAATCTGAGAAATTTCTCCACCTGCTTGTTTCAGAGAAGTTCAGGATCTCACTATAATCAATACCTCTCAGCAAACTTCTAACAGATTCATCTCAATATGCATTGAGTTCAGAGAAAGTACTTTCTTCATACAACAAAGTCTTTGTCTATGGAAACATAGCATCAGAGAGCAAACCAGGAAGGAAACTTGCAGATAAAGATCCCAGTTAAAAACCTCAAAGTATTTTCAAAGGTACTTTTCTTCAAACCATGAATTTATACCGATAGAGGCACAGCCTTTCAGACACCCAAGTTTTTCAATCCTTAAGTTGAATATTCATGGTTCCCCCTCCTCTTAATTGCAATGTACATTTCTAGTTTGTTTTTTCCTAGCAATTGTGAATATATGCTGAGCCCACTGGACATTCAAGAATGGCAAGAGGAAAGAAAAGAACTAAGCAATCACAGTTTGCATGATATTGATCTTTGAGTTTGCATCCTCTTGTTCAAGACACACATTTCAATGTTTCTTGTTCTAGAACTTCCAAATTAGAAATGTTACAAGCCAATAGCCCTTCTCAGTTCAATAACAAGTGTTTAATGAAGAAATTAAACAGCAACACACAACCTCTCCCCTCCTCACCCCCCAAAAAAGATTTTAAAAACATCTCTACACATATTCATGGAATGACAGACATAGCAACACACAGGGTTGCTCAAAAAGGGACTTTGAACAGTAATTCACTGTATCTGCCTCAGATTCAGAGGGAAAATAGTCTCATTACTGAGTACTCAGCTTGTGAACTGCAGAGGAAGGAAAGCACAGATTATTAAAAATAGCTACCTGAAACAGCTCTCAAAATGATTAGAAAGGAAAAGCGCAGGAAAGCATGAATGAGAGAATGGAATTTAAATGTAGAGGAAAAGGAACATATTACAGAAGACTTGTTTCTCATTTTTCTGTTATTCTTCAACTACAATTTTTCCTAAACACAGAATGTTCTTTTAAAGAACCAGTATCTAAATGTTGTTAGAAACATTCCTGTTGTTACATTGGCTTGAAAGTTAACCCCAAATACCTTATTGGACATTTGCTGGCAGTGCTGTTCTGTAGTATGGATCAATGTCTGGTCCAAATCTACCATGAGCACCAGTTTTCTATTTCGATGTAGTCGCTGTTGATCTTCTCTTCCCAGCTGCTCAGCTTGCTGTAACAGAAATATTCACTGCTGAGTTTAGCTTCATAGAAATAAATTAGGTTTATTGCCTTCTGTGGATTGTAACTGTGAGAAGCACTTCTGCTACAAACTAACTGCACAAGAAATGATGCCTCAACATAACTGTAGCAACAGCAGCTGTGGAACAATTTTTTTAACAGAAAAAAAAATGCTCTCGAAGTCTGCTCTCAGGTCTTTGTGACACTATTAACTCTTAAAAATCATAAACTCAGCACAAAACTTTCAAATTTGACAAATAAGTAACCACTGATTTAATTAAAGGCCCAGTGTCTTGACAGGAAACAGCAGTAGCTTTGAACACAAAAGAAAAATTCATCAGTAGGCCTGAAAACTTTCGATTGCTATGTCTAGCAATCTTGCATCACTAAGTACAACATATCTGACAATCCCATACTGAGTATAAAACTGAAGCTGCTGGTAACAGAAATGATACCTGTCAACTCCAGATTACAGAATGTATGCCTTCAGACATAAATAGCTAAGATTATGCAGTTCCACATGGGTACTAACATCAAAGACCCTGTAATCCAGTAAATATGAGTGAAGTTTACTCCTCTTGCGCTTATTTACAAACTTTCCACGTACCACATTAAGCCTTATGTTCACTTGATCCACTTCAGATAGCAAGTTGCAGTGTTACCCTCAATACAGCTGAACTTAGTAGTAAAGTTAAAACACTATGAAGCAGCAAGGATCAAGTGCAAACTGCCCTTTGAATCATTCCTCTACACTGGGGACACCTCTAGCTCCTTACATCTTTACAGCTCCCCTCACTGGTGTTCTTTGAAGAATTACCAGGAAAAAAAAATCAAGTAGCAACATAAAAAAATAAAAAGAGATCAGGTTGATAAAGAAGACAAACAGAATGTTTGTCTTCAAAATAAACATGCTCTTTCCCCTTACACAAACTATGGGATAAACAAGCATATTTTGATAACTGAATATTTGAATATTCAGTTGAATATCAGATGAATATTTGACATATTCATGAATTCGGAATACTTGGTGTATTTGAAAAATAATGAAATAATTTTACCATACAGGTAAGTTGCAGACAAACTAGCTTCACTATATCTAGTGGGTCAATTTCAAGGTGAAGGCTAAAGCCAGGCTGCAGAGACACTGCAAGCTTCGAACAGATTTCAGCTAACGGAACTTTTCACTAACTGTTCACTCTTAGTGACAAAAATGCTCAACTAGTAAGTTGACAGGTTGCTGTCAAAGTGCCATCTTTTCAGTACACAGCTCTAAAAAAACCCAGTATAAAACCTAATAAAAATCAATCTACACTAAGATAAGCTCACAAAACCCCGGGGCTACTAATGTTCAACCTCAAATTCCCCTTCAAAGGGAAGCCAAACTTCCTGTATCAAATACATACAACATTTAAGAAACTACCATAATTAAGTTTCTCAACTGTGGAGCTACTGTGAAAGGTGTGAACAAAGAAAACATGATGGTACTTACCTCAGAGCTAACTTTCAATTCTGGGACACTGTGAACCATTGATACAGTTGCTGTGGATAATGGCATGCTCTGTTTTCCATTCTTGCTTCGTATCCTAATCACATAGGGAAAAGAAGCACCACATGAGAGAGTAATAGTTCAGTGAAATGTTGAACAGACTAAAATCTGTAGTCTCAAACTAATCACCAAAAAAATTATTAAAAAGAGCTATTTTAACTAACCCACTCTTTCAAATTCTTGCTAATGCAAGTTACTAGACAAAATGGATAGAGATCAAAGAATCCCACCAGAAAAACCCTGCAAAAAGTTATATTTCCATAAAATTATTTAATGACACATAACACTAAGATGAAACACACCTATGTATTGATTTGCATCAAAAACCAAGCTATAAACCAGGTATAACTACCAAACCACTAAATTTTAAAACTATTCAGTTTCTTTTTTTTTTTTTTGCAATCACTCAGCATGCAATTATCTACTTTTTTTCCAAGCCAGAGTATGAAAAATATAAGCAAAGGATATGCAAAGTTACTCTCTGGACACAGAGTGACCTAGGTCACTGCTGCTTCAAAAATACCATCCAAAAAAAACCTCCATACATGCCCTTCCCATTGGCACAGAGTGAGGAACTCTGTATGCTTTTGTCTATTTCATCTATGTGTGTAATATACACACAGTCTTACTGGTATACAGACATACAGACATCAACACAGAATAGATGCCACCCCTGGGTGCATACGTATACGTGAGACAGAGTGTGTGTGAGTGCACACACAAGTACAAAATTGCTTGGAAACTGACCAAGTAACCCTATATAGGATCCCTTTCACTACCTTACAGCTTACATCAATCAATTTATTGGAAATTCTGACATCCAATTGATGATTCAGCAATATTAAAAAATACTACTATACAAATTTTGTCCTAGGTGACACATGCACATGTTTTAATTCTCCCATGTACCAGTCCTATTAAGGACAAGGTTTGGTATCAGATCTACAACCAGAGTTAAACTTAAACCAGATTTCACTTTGTGACAAGCAAACTGCTGAGGAACAACTGTACTGAGATGAATTGAGGCAGACAAAACCACAGACAGGTATCTTTCACTGTACCATAGTGTATGGCAGCATTGATGTCCAGGATCAAAAGGTATTTATTTGGCCTAAAGTTTACATGTACATTTTAGCATCTCACATCCTTTGCTTCAGAGTTCAGAAAACCTCATCTATAACTCTGAGTGGCATTTTAAATGAGCCTTTTTAAATTAACTGTTTTTCAGACCATCAGTTGAATGACCAGTAAGAATGCTGTACTTGCTTTTCTCCAAGAAAACCATCAATGCTTTTGAGTTGTCTTCTGATGTACGCTCAACAGACATAACACAATATTTTAGATGTATAAGCCATTTTGTATAAAATGAAGACACAAACATAAGACACAGTAAAAAGTATTAAGTGAAAAAAACTTAATTCGCTGGATACCTTGAATTTTTCTGGGTTTTTCAAGAAATGATAGCAGTAGAGCAATATTTAGATGTGACTGTATTCAAACCTCAAATCAAGTATTCATTCAAGACAGACAAAGCCCTATTCATGATTATCCTAACTTTGCTAGATTTGCCAAATAATACTTGTTTACAAAATATTAACACCGAACTTTAAATAAAAGTTATATCCAAATATTAACCAGGCTGCTTCTAGCATAGCACTCTCAATATTCTGTCCACTTGCACTAGTTTGTGGGATAATGTTTACAAAATAATTCTTAACAATGAGCATGAATTAAAATGAAACCAAAGCATTTCCAGGCAAATGAAATGAGTATGCAACATTAATTTATAAAATCCAGGCAACTCTACAGCCCATTTTGGAACAGCTGTTGAATTAGGAATTTGATATGCACAAGAAACATTTTCTTTACTGAACAATGAGACAGAGCAAAGGAGAAATACAATCATTTTTTGAATTTGCTTTCTTTTTTTGCCTAAGGCTTAAATTCCTTTAGTTCCATGGCAGAATATTTCACAAAAAATTGGAAACAGTTAAGAAGCCTTAAATCAAAAGCACTGGAGACAAGCTAGCTCCCATTCAGACACTGTACAAATGAAGCAAGGTCATATGAATGAGACTGCTATTACCTCTCAGCTATTTGCACCTGCACAGATAAAGCTCTCAGGTTTACTAAGCCACTGTTGACACACCATACAGTTCTCAGTCTCAGTGGTGAGTACATGGAAAGGGAAATCTGATGAAAATTTATCTCTCTACACATGCACATCTTCTTCCTAAGTTACCCTACGTTATCTCCATGAAAAAAGAGCATGCGCAGTTCTTAAATCCTAAATGAGTGGAGACCTCAGAGCAGCTTTCTCTTTACCAACCTTTAGCAACCTGAAGGGCCTAAAACAGACCTGGAGAGGAACTATTTACAAGGGTGTGTAAAGACAGGACAAGGGGGAATGGCTTTAAATAAAAAAAGGTAGGTTTCATTAGCTATAAGGATGAAATTGTGAGGGTGATGAGGCACAGGAACAGATTGCCCAGCAAAGCTGCGGATGCCCCATCCTTGAAAGTGTTTAAGGCCAGACTGGATACAACCCTGAGCAATTTTGTCTAGCGGAAGGTATCCCTCCTTACGGCAAAGGGGTTGGAACTAGATGACCTCCAAGTCCCTTCCAGCCCAGGATATTTTATGACTATATTAGATGAGAGAAGGAGGAGCTTGAATCCCTAATCAGAAGCAAGGAGAAGTTGGAAGAAACAGCTGACAGTACTTACTGAGTTAAATCCTGGCCACATTCTGCACACAAGCCTTTCATAACAACAGGATGGCTGCATCCTTCCAGTCTCACCAAGACAGTCCTGAAAAAGATGTAGGCATTCCATTTACAGAAGGCAGATTACAGACATGTAGATTAGTAACCCATAGATTGAATGAATTCGAAGAATAAATTCTGGTAATGACTTGAGTGTCAGCCCCCTATGATATATGCTTTTGCCACAACATGGCAAAAAAGACAACCAACTAAATTTTCAAATTATTAGTTTTCACAACTTTAGAAGTCACTGAATCATATACTAAGGTCAGTTTCTAACCGTAGTTTAGCAAAAAAGTTCAATGGGAACGAGTATTGTTCCTCCAAAACCAGTTTACATTCACTTAGATACAACTCCCCATTAATACCCTACTGAGCTACACAGTAATGAAAACCAAATACGGAAACGTCAACATCACAGAACAGCTCAGGTTCTCTTCTCTAAAATCACTGAGTCCAACCATTAACCTAACACTGCCAAGCCCACCACTAAACCATGTCCCTAAGCACCACATCTGCATGTCTTAAATTCATCCAGGGATGGTGTCCTGACCCCTTCCTTGGGCAGCCCATTCCAATGCTTGACAACCCTTTCTGTGAAGAAATTTCTCCTCGTATCCAGTATAAACGACCCTTAGCACACCTTGAGGTAATTTCCTCTCATCCTATTGCTTGATACTTGGAAGAAGCAACTCTCACCTGGCTACACCCTCCTTCAGGCAGCTGTAGAGAGCGATAAGGTCGCTCCTTGAACCCCCTTTTCTCAAGACTAAACACCCCCAGCTCCCTTAGCTGCTCCTCATCAGACTTGTGCTCCAGATCCTTCACCAGCTTCACTGCCCTTCTCTGGACGTGCTCCAGGACTTCAATGTCCTTTTTGTACTGAGGAGTCCAAAATTTAACTCAGGATTTGAGGTGTAGCCTCACCAGTGCCAAACACAGGGGCAGACGAATTCTACACCAACTTCATCTTAGTTTATTATTTTCATAGTAGACACGTATTGCTTCTGTCTTCTCATAAAATATTTTAATTTCTGATCCTTAAGCCTCGCCTTGCCACATCTTAAAATAAAGACATAGGAATGGGTATTTTGTTCTTTCTTTTAAACAATGGCTAAACCAAACCAGAAATTAGAGCTGGAAACAGAGAAGTGTGACATTCACTATTCCAAACTGTTTAGAAGACAAACTCTACTTTTCAGTTGAATAGTCCAACTAAAGTATTCCTCATCAAGTCATCAAAATTCCAGGTCTCAAAAATATCATTATTTATTTTCTCTCAAAAACTTAACAGTCACTATAAGAGACTTGTTTTCTTCAATACAGATGGAGAAACTGATCTTTCAGAATTTTTATTTTTAAAAAATTCTAATAAGTAGATATAGTTCACCTACAAAATTTCACCAACTCTGTGATAATAAGCTACAGTATCTCCCTTACATTTTTAAAGTCAAGCAGCTAAAAAAAAAACCAACCAAAAAGCAAAAAATAACAAAACGCAAGCTCTTCCATAAACTGGCTGTAGTGTTTTAAGTGTGGCTTCAAACCTATACTGCAATAAGCAGAGTGCAACAGGAAGAAAACTGTATTGAATGCCCAAATCTCTCATTCATTTATCTGACTACTAAGCATTTAGAAATTCCAAGCAGAAATCCACTTTCTAAATTATACCTGCAACTGCTTACTTGCAGCATATCTCTTGTTCTTCAACAACCAGCAGAATGATGAGGGATCCCTGATTAGGGATTCTACTAACAAAACTGCAGTTCATGCCCACAATGAGGATTATTTTCCTCTTTAAGAGCAAAAACTAGATTCAGGTCAGGTTTATTTCAAAAGAAGTCTTCAGAAGCCATCATACTATCAGTATTCCTGTTTACAAAAGTGTGGATCTATGCCCTCCTCACAGGCAGACATTACCTGCTCGGAAATTACACCTCCTCTTCCTGTGTAGGCATCTTAGAACTCCTTTTTTAAAACATGGTACGTATTTCACAGAAAACAAATAATCAGTCTTGGCTTTTTAAAAGAACTGCACAAGATAAAGTATTTTAGTGGCCCTTCACTAGTAGCAATTCACTGCGTGATTATCTCACAGATTTCACAGAATTTAGGTCTCCTCTCATCCCACTAAGTTTGCATTATTTCATTTGACTCTCCTCCCCCTTCCCTTTGACAATATGTCTATCTTGCTGTCTTTTACCTTGATTCACTGCTGAGCTCCTTTTTAGGCTACCAACTCACACTAATGACAATGTCAGAACTTTTCAGCCTCACCATGTGTACAGCGTATGAATCAGAAACTACAGACACACTTAAAAGGCCAAAACCCCATCCCACGGTGCAAGCTACAGAAATATGCTTAAGAGATTACAGTGACTGAGTTTATACCCCAAATTAATTGGTTTTCAATAGTTCAGGAGAAAAAAGCCTTTCAGTGCCAGCTTAGAAGCCGCAATATCTCTAGACATTCTCTACTTCGCAGTCAAGGTAACCTCACACTCCAGGTATGCAACAGGAGAAGCTGGCATACTCCTGGGCTGAGGTGTGATTCAAAACTGGACATGCAAGAGCAAAGATTTTTATAGGAAAATTAGAGTTCTAAATTATTCATTGATACTGTTCCTAAACAGCACTTCTGTACCTTAACTCATACCAAGCATGACCATTAAATAGCAGTTTTGCCCCTGAAAAATCTAAAGATAACCAGAACCCCTGGCCACACTTAGATGTACTGGAGATAAAATAAAAAGTACATGATACCAAGTCCTCTGTCATACTGTTCTCTGTGATGTTTAACCCAAAAGACAGAGGAAGAACTTCAGAGCCCTGATGACCATTTGCTTGTATGTTGCTCCAAAGTTTAAGTTCCAATTACAACTGTCAGGATCTTAGGCAGACTTCTCTCAAAGAAAAAGCCCAATACTACTTAGTGCTGCAGAAAGAAAGCCTGAACTCTACTAAGGCCTAGGCATACTTAAATTTTAGCACATGTGCTTTAATCACTAAAAAGGAACAAACACAGACCTCAAGCAGAAAGACTTTTGTTAATTTCACACCTGGAAGCTCTCCTTTTACTGTTGAAGTGAGGGATTTTCAAAATGTAATGGCTAAGATTGAAGCCAATTATCAGACAAAAGTGAGCTGAATCGAAGTGTGCATGTCTGGTTTTAAATGGCTACATATACCAAACACAGGTTCAAGTTTCTGCCTGTTCTCTTCTCCAGGTCTTCAGTGAAACCCACTTAAAAGAACAGAGACTTTCCCTAGTCCATTTCTACAAAGAATAAACAGATTCCCCCCCTTGCCCCCTCCAAATACGAGGAATTACAGCACACTTTACTGCTGGCAACATTAACAGCACCTTCCTCTTCTTCAGGACCCACCTGGTAATAAGCAGAGTTAACGGGCAACTTCAACAATAGCATTCCAAGGAAACTGACACAAAAGATGCAAAACCTTTTTCTAGTTTTACAAACTGTCCCAACTGTGCAGATGAGCCAGGTGAAGCAACTGGGTAAGAACCACTGCATTGTGACAAGCACACTTTTTTTTCCTGAACAACCGTGGAGGGGGCAGATCATTCCAATACCCCGTCTGACAGCTACATGGCTTCAACAGAACCACAAACTACCCACGTGGTTTCTTTGGTACAATGAAACTTGAACTAGTAAATAAGGGAACCCACTCTGGGCCCTTATTCACATTCCTTCCAGATGTGCTTGTAAACAACAGAGAAATTAGGTGTGCCATTAAGGCAAATTTTTATTTTTTGTGGCCACAATCATGAATAGGAACAGTTTACGGGATCACTGAACGGAACCCACTGCAAGCAAAAAGCAATCTTCTAAAGGTTTTATTATTGCTTAATTTTTTTTGTTGGTTGGTTGTTTTTTAAAAGCATGCTCTAACACTTCCAGCAGCAAGTGCAGGAGTTACAGGAGAACAGAAACAAGAACTTCTTGAGATGTTTTTATCCATGAATAAGTTAACTATCTGCATCAGGAGGGGCTGGCCAGCTGCAGCACATGAGTATAATGGCCATGAGATCTCTTCATAGTTGTCTTCAATAAAGCTCTGTATTTTAACTCAGCCTAACACAGGAATAGAGAGGTTCTCTCTGTCACTCAGAACTAGTTTAACCTGACTGTACATTAGAAATGGCCTTCTATTACAGCTTGGCTTCACTTCCAGAGGCAACAGCTCCAATGTCACGCTGTCAGAGAAATGCTACGGCCTACTTTCTTTAGACCCCACCCTCATGTTCCTCTGAAAGCCCAGCCCCTCCTCTGGCACTTCCAGAAAAGGCTATTTCAGTACCCTGCAAGATAGAACTCACCAGCCCTAACCAAGTTCTCTGCTGGTTTTAGAGTCAAGCAGCTGATAAGAGCAGTTCAGCAAGAGTGACTGATCAAAGCTGCAGATGTTTCACAAACAGGGCTAAGACTGGGGAAAGACGAACACAGTTCGAGCAACTCACATTTTCTCTCCACAGTAATCAGGCCACTTTGTTAGCATTTATCTTGCCTATCTGTCAATAGTAGCGTGGACAACTCCAAGTCATGGAAACGTAAGTTTTATTTATTATCTTAAACTCCGTTTCAAGGTACCATGCATTGGCATTGAAAATATAGTGCAATATAGTGCAAATTTACAAGGTGAAGCTACTGCCCTGCACTGACTTGTATCTCATGCGAGTGTTGGCAGCCAGGCAATTGCTGGGTTTCCTCAGATCTGTTTGGTAAAAAGAGAGACATCGAATATCACAAGAAACACATAGACCAGGTTGTCACTGATCACTTAAAGCTGCTGTCCTCAATCTGATGCCATGTGCCCTTCCAATTAGCATTAGAAGATGTCTAAGTGTACTAATGCAGCAAAAGGAAATGCTCGTGTGCAAGTGAACTGAAGTCACTGCCCTGGTTCAGCAGAACGTTCAGGGGGGTGTTACCGGCAAACTGTCAAGGGGTAAAAATACCAAATGAACACATCTTCAGATCAATGATTATTAATACCAACCATTACTGAATCAACCAACCGATCTAGAACAAATATGAGCACAAAATCTTTTAGTTGTCAGATGAAGTTAGATTCAACCTAAAGCCTGCTTCTACAGTTTCTTTAGTCAGATTTCTAAAACACTGACATTTTTGTTTGCTTATACCAGAACAGTCTTCTGTGGTGTGTCTGCAGCATTTAGAACCACTACCTGGAGCCCTTAAGACCAACTTATATGAAACCACAGCCTTTGTTACATAGGACTTCAGTTTTGCAGCAATGACTTTTTTCAAAGCCTGAAATCACCTTGGTCTCACCATGTAAGAGTATTTAACGACTGGATTTATATATTTATTTAGCCCTCATTAGTATCTGTGAGGAAGAAGAGAAAGTCCATGAATAATTGATTAAAAATACCAAGGATTCACAAGGACACATGGCCCTTGTTGCTACAGGCAACACATGGCCTACAGCAAGTCTCATCAGTCCACTACAGCAGCCACTTGACTTACACTCAAGGACAGCAAACACAGACAGCTGTATTTCAAATATGCATGAACCCCAAAGGCCTCACCCAAACAAGTCAGGCCTTTCGATAAAATCCCCCCAAACCCAACCAAAACCCCCATGCCCTAGCCTAGACAACTACATAAAAACTGCTGTGAGCAGTAGCTCACAGAAAGCACAGTTCACACTTCAAGACATCATCTCAGTTCTCCAAAGCTAATGGGGAAATTACCAGTCTTGAGATTATTTTTCCTCTATTAAATACAAACTATTCACAGCTACAAGGTAAAGTGTTGTGAACTTTTTTCGTCTACTTTTCAGGCAAAGTACCTATCCAGGTTTAGACTAAGGTCATGAATGCAAAGACAAACACAGGCCCAGAGCTTCTGGATTTTATTTATAAACCAGAAAACATTTTAAGCTTGAAGTAAGTCTACTTCCATGATTTGCAAGGCTTTAAGTACTTCCATTTACTTCCAGAGAACAGTTTGCATTACAAGCAAAGAGGTAACCCTCTTTCACCTTCAATGTGGACATCTGTGAACAGCTTCTTGGATGTTTCAAAAAGCCACTGCTAAAAGTTAACAATGTATAATAAAAAGGTACAAAAAAACCAAATGGGCTTGCAGCGCCCTTTGCCTAAGATCTAGAAAATCTTCCAAATGTTATTTACAATGTGTTTTTTATTTTATTTAGAACATTTTAAACCAGAAGTATTAATATTTAGGAGAATTCAAAACTAATTTTTTTTAAAAGGAAAAAGGTAAAAATACAGTTCTCAATGCTTTTACATAGAACCCGTTCGAAACAACGAAGTTCACACAGAATGAATTCAGGAGTGGAAAGATGCAAGCTTGTAACTCCGTAACTTGTTTCTTTAGCATAATGTCCTTCTAATAATCACAGAAGAAAACAGGCTGTTTTATCTCAGTAATTCACTAAAGCAATAAACAGTTCTGCAGTCCACTCTCCCCATGACTGTTGTCAACTATTGACATTTCTTCTATGCATTTGCTTTTCTATTGCCACTTCTCTCTGACTGCAGGGTTAGCAGTGATGCAGCAGCTCCCAAATACTTGCTGCAAAACACCACTTGGGAGGTGAGAAACATCCATTTGACAGCAGGATCAATCCAAATCTATGCATAGGAAATAAATATATGCAATGAACCCTGGAAACCTAAGTGGCACTTATTCAAAAAGTTGAAGTCACTGAGTAGTAGCCTTCTGACAGAACAATAATTAACCTAAACCTGCCATTTTCTCAAACCACACTTCAACTTTCACATCAGTTACTAAAGAATGGTACTTGCAGATGAACTGCTGCAAATCCAGGTGACAACAGTCTTGGACTAATCCCACCTCTGACTCATTTTTGTTTTTTCCAGGCATACATCTCTCTTTGAGGTAAAGGCACATAATTTCCCCTATCTCAGACCAACTTACCACTGCATTCCTCCTACGCCCAGTCAAGACCACCTGTAATTACCGGAACAAATCTGGTTTGCCTTCTGTACCTGTACGCTCACATCTAGAGAAACAGCATCAGATGAACACCAAAACAGCCCTGACATCAAAGCAGAGAAAGGTGACTGAGAAAGAATGTTTCAAACATACACAAACACAGCTGACATCAAAGCTATAAACATGGGCTTTGCTTCTTCCTGTGCAAAGAAATCTGGGAGGATCCTGTGATCTCTCCCCCTCTGCCTTGGAAAGGTGCATCTATTAACAGAATATTACATCTTCTCCAAATATTTTATCAGCTTCCCCACTGAAGCCACGCACTTAGCCAGTCACAGTCCCTTTGTCTGTTACTTCCAAACAACAAATAAAATGGGAAGAGGCTTGCTGTAGGATGCACAATCCTCAAGTCTAACAGCTGCCTCCTGTCCTTCCCCTTTATAGATACTGTGGCAAACTGATTTGGACGCTACGTCCTGTATGCTTTCCCCTGGGACTTGCTGTGAAACCAAATGAATATACTTACATAGGAAAAATTAACAACTCTTAACACTCTCAAGAGCAGTAATGAACTAGAGTGTCCTAAGTCACACCATAGTGTTCAAATGAGGAGCAGGAGCTCCATATCTGACAACTACCATATGACAGCAACAGCATCACGTGAGCCCAGAAACCTGACACACTCTAAAAGCAGAGTACAACAGCTTAGAAAGCTGCTCAGCTTACAAAGGGTAAGTGTGATAAATAGCTGTAAAGTTAATGAAGTTCTCTTCTTGAGCAATGCTCTCCTTGGCTAGGACTGCTTGCCCCCCCTGGCCCTTCCATGAATGAGGATCCACAGTGTTCACTCCATTAAGCTTGGACCAAGACCATTCGCCTTTCACACCTTTTTGAATGCTGTGAAGTCTTAGACGTAATTTCTAAACTATGAAGCGCTAGAAAGCAAACAAATAGGCATTATTCAATTCCTGTGTCAAAACCACTGCCTTATCCTACAGTTTTTCTCAAAACACTTGTAGAAAAGCAAATTCGGTTTTGATTTTCAAGATATTAGAGCAATAGTGACCTGGCAATATCCCAATTCTTGCCTTAAAAAGGGAGCATTTCCTTTAACACAGCAACACTGGGGTAACCTTTATATCTTCTAAAGCCTTTTTAAGACCAGTATCCTCTCCTGTTGGTGACAGCTCCATCCTTCCCCTATTTCCAATTCCATAGGTCTAACTTCAGCAAAACCAAACCTAGACAAAATGTATAACCAAGATCCTTGAACTGTAACCTGTAATGCATTACCTACTCTCCAGGAAGTCATTTCATGGTCCCCCACGTGCTTTAAAAGTCAACTATTGCCAATTCAGCTATCCATGTATGGTAGAAGACCTTAAATTAACCTTTAATATTTTTAACTACACAAAACACATATCCATAAGAATATTTTATAAGTGACAACTTACAATTAATTGTCTACTACCATTTTTCAAAAGAGGTCCCAAAAATTAAAGGCTGGCATCTCTTTACTGAGCTAGTACGTCCCATCTACAAGTATTTTTACATATTCTTGTTGATGCTTAAGATTTTGCAATACCATCACCCATATTCACTTTCATTTAGTGAATTCAAATGTTGCATTAGGCATTTACCTAAGGGGAGTCTTCCACTAGGTAAATCTGACTTTGAAAATCCAAACAGCTGGGATCCCTGCTAGGGTGAGCCCTTAAGTTAACATCAAACACGCAGTCATCAAAACAGAAAGGTCCAAGGAGGCATGCAAGTTGTACTACTGAGATTGCTCAAGAGAAAAAAACTCTTTGGGTCAAGACAAACTTTCAGAACAATTCAAAGCTAAAGTCTTCTCGCTCTCTTCCTTCCTCAAACTTTTCCAATCCCTCCCAGAACAAACGGCTATGCATTGTGCAACATAAAAATTAAAGGTCTCATTTCAGTCCTCCCATTAGGATGTTTGTCCATATACTATCTCTTCGGAAGAGAACAATTACAGAAAATCATGTGGCAGTTGCTGAGAAGAAACAACATGCACATTTGCCTTTGAAAAAGACTGTTTTTCTAAACAACTCTAATATTAAAGTAAAGCTCAAAAATACCCCAAAGAAACTAGACAGAGAACAAACGAAAATCCATTACCATTTGGGTAAAAATACAATCATCTATTTCCAGCACAGACATCTAAAAACCAACATTTTTTAAAAACTGCTGTAACCTGTTTGCAATTCTACATTAGGATGCATAAAACAGTACCATGAGCTATCTTGTTCTGTCTGCTGGCCCATAGACACACACAGCAAAAAGTCCTTGAGTTTAAGTAAGATGAGCAACTCAGAGTACAAACTAAGAGAGTAGAAAATCCCTTCATTTGGGAGAAACCTTGTAAAAATAAGAATGTTACTGAAGACTATCATACAAAATGCCATATGAAACAGACACAACCTCAAAAATGTTATTCCCCAATGCTGACACGTCATTTCTTCCCTTGATGACTCTACTGCCATTTACACAATCGTTTTGATCTGACCTATCTACGGGCTACTGCTGAAAGGATAAATTACTCCCCCTTTCCCTACATCACACTCCTGTTGCAGCAACTGAACAAAATGAGGGAATTGATTACTATGGACCATTTTACAGGAGGCTGGGTGGGAAGGACAGAAAGAAAAACGGATGAGAAACCAAGCCATCTTTAGCTACATGATTTCCAACACCCTACTCAATGCAAGCTGAAGGGACTCAAGTTGGAGCATGCCTTCCAGCCAACTCTTGTATTAGCATGAAGCCATCAGGAAACCACGGTCTAAGAAAACCACACTGAGAAAAACTGCATACTCAAGGCTGCTACAACCATGCTACTGGTAAATTCCAAGCCTGATGCTTGTTTCCAACCAAACCTGACTTGAGCCTCTTGATCCTCTTAGATAAAGAGGCTCCTACAAGTTTTGTGAAAACATGGTCATGTAAATAAAAGGAACTTTGTCCTCTACCACTCAGTGCAATGAGCCATATTGTGAGCTTCCAACTTGTTAGGTGCCTAGGAATAGGAGAAAGAGAAGGCAATGAAAGACAAAAGCCCTCAATTAGAACTTGCATCTTTTTCAATATCCAGTTCAACCAAACATCAGAGAGATAGCCTTCTTTTAATGTCTCTTGGTGTCAAAGCACATGGCAGAAAGGAGAGGGGAAAAAAATAAAAAAAGGAAACACAAGAAACAAGTCAGAAAGATGCATACTAAAACTCACTAAAAAATAATGGGATGAATTTAGGCATAAAAAGGAATTAGAGAGGAGACACAGTAAGTTAGGATTAAGTATTAGTCAACAATCCTCAATATTTGGCACCGAGGGGTTTTTTTTTAGACTCTTATAACTTCATTAAATATTTGTCAGGACATTATGAAAACATTTGTGTCTAACAAACAGCAAGCTGTTTTTCCTGTAGTTTGTTAAAAGTGTCACCACTTTAAAATAAACTGCAATTCATTAGCATTTTATTCCCCTTGGAAGACTGTGAGATGCATGGTACTGGGGTCTGGGGTTAAGTGGACAGTAAACTAGGCCCCAACCCTATGTGACATTAGATAAACAAGAGAAGATATTCTTTTTAAAATATATAATCAAGCTTCTGGTACAAAAAAGTATCAAGCAATGATACAAAAATCTATGGTTTTAGAGAACAAATCCCCACGTCTTCCCTGTCATCTTCTCCAAAACCAAAAAATTACAAGTTTTGCTTCACTAAGATCCAGATAGTTTAAACAAGATTTTTATTACAACACAAATATGCTCTGTAGAAGAATGTGAATTTTCATTATTAAAGGTATGTGGTAAGACAAACATATCCAGGTTAAATATACAGGTAATAAATATTTCAGAAGACTCTTCTAATGTAAACCAAACAAGACCCTTGCAATAGTCTGTGCCATCAGTAGGGCAATTATCTTATATTAGAAATGCTTATGTAAATATTTGCATAAAGAATTAATACTGGCCCAACCCAGAATCCTCACGTACTTGTAGCAGCTTCAGAATGATGAACCTTGATGGGTAACTGGCACTAATAACACAGAGCAGTGCAGGATTTTTGGCATTTTATTTGTTGCTCCTGCTACCCATCAAAATTATGCTTCATTAACATCAAAGGCCTTTCACTAACTGCTTCCTGCACTCCCTGTCATTTACAGTGCTAAAATGTTAGACACCTTTCTCTCTCAAGTTCCAGTATGACGTGATGCAAGCCTACCTCTGCTAGAGTAAGCAAAAGCTACCTACTGCCTGCCTGCTGTGGGCTCTCCCCTGGGGAAAGTTTGCACCCCCTCAGTGCTAAAAAGTGGGTAATCACACCACAAGAAAATTAAGTGCTATAAACGTGCTAAATTACTTCTACGCAGTAAAATATTTCATCTCATGCTTGATATAAAAGAAAAATAATCTAAAGTTAGAAATATGTCTTCTTAACTGGGAGAGACTTGTGCTAAATGATGCCTTTGTTTCTAGAAATATTATGACCTAACTGACATAGAAGAGCCAGAACTCAGCCACTCATATTGTTTATCCTCAAATAAAAAGGTTTGATCAGCTTATCTTTTCATGTTCTAACGAAAAGGAAAAATATTTTGTACAGAAACAATACTTCTACAGTGTTCAGGGTCTGACAGATATTGGCAAATATCTTTGATTCATAGGGAATTCAGGGCTAAACTGGCCAAGTTCATTCTTCTGAAGGCAGCATGACACCTACCATTCTGGATAGTCTGGATTACAAAAAGGGCATCTTTTGCAGATGATGAATAAATTTCAGTTATGTTACTTCAATCACACCTGTGTTTTAATAATTCAAAATCTTAACACATATTGAAATATTGTTGATGGTTAGTGAAATGTTATTATTTTAATTCCACAAAATGGGAAGCCACAGGCAAGAGATTAAATGCTTGCCAAAAAAAACTCTTAAGTGACCAAAGAAATGCGGTTATGTCTTCAATTGCTGACCAGTTCTACTACCCTAAGGTCATGCTTATTCTACCTCTTCACTTGAACTTTTCCCTTTAACTCACCCAGTAAATACCATTGCAACATGCGACAGAGAAACCTGACTGAAAAGTCAGAATTCCAGAAGTGTAACACCTAGCAATGGTCAGTATCAAATACTATCTTTCAGTCATGTAAGATACAAATATTACAACAGTAATAAAGAACACCATTTATTTTCTAATTGTCCCAAAGCAAGGACTTGCTAATTACAATCAAGTGACTCAAGACTAGACAAGTCCAATAAGAACACTGTATAAAAACTGGTGCATTCCAGTCCTGAAGTTAACATTGAGCAAAGCTAAAACTAAAATGCTGCTACATCAGACCCAGACTGCTTTAAATTGATTACATTTTTCACTTCGAATATTTTTAGTTTGGTTTTCCTTCCAAGTGCCTAGCTAACACAATGAGAAGACCAGATAAAGTTATCTCCCCTTCAATTCAGTGCTAGCAACATGAATTTCATCATGCATATAGCGTTTTAAAATTTCAGCCTGTACTTTTAAGATCTTTTTTAGTCTGACCTAGCATTTACAGCACCTTTGTTCTACATCAGGTATTAAAGATTGTCCACGCTGCACCAGATGCAATAGCAGAACGTTGATGTGGCACAAAAGGAAAGCCACAGTCTTATCTCAGAAAGAGATATCTCTATAGCAAAAAACACACAGCTTGCACCTCCTCAGTAGCACATTATATTACTGATTGATATAAAAATGCATCAGACTGGTTTTTTTCTTGAACCTTTGAGAGCACCACCATACACATATGTTTTGCAAGTACCAGTGAATTTCAATCAAGAAGGTTTAGGCCTGGCTGCTCCCACCAATCAAGAGAACTGCAATCAAAGAAAATAGCTTGCTGTCATAAAACAGAAGTCAAGTGTTTCACTAGTTTCCTGTTATGAAAAAAATCTGCCTAAAGTACAGGCTAGCAGGCTATTCACCCAATTTCACCTATAAATCTGAGTGACCCACTATCTATCAGGCATTTAAGAATTTAAAAGTCACCCAACATTCAGCCTCATCAAGACAAACCCATTGCTAAACTATAGAAAAAAATGTCTCTTTTAGTCCCTTGCTCTTCTGAAAGTTAAAATTACAACATCTTGTTTATATTTGTGAAGCCTTATAAATTAAAACATCTACAGCATCAAAAACTTAGGCTGCCAATATTATGTGTAAGGTTCGTAGTAATTTTAAAATACCTTGCCGCACTGCTGTTTCCCATTAAAATTTCTTCTATTGAGCAAAAAATTATCTGTTTGCTCCCCGAGTTTTGCACCAACCTAACTACCAAACTAAAAAGAGTATATTAGGACATGGGGCAGTAGGCAGAAACCGATGCACAGGAAGTTCCACCTGATCACGGGGAACAACTTCTTCCTTGTGCTGGTGACCGCACAGTACAAAAGGTTCCCCAGGCTGTGGAGCCTCCCCTACTGGAGATATCTCAGAACAGTCTGGATGCAATCCCATTCAACTTCCCGTAGGGTGACCCTGCATGAGCAGCGAGGTTGGACGAGATGTCCCACTGTGTTCCCTTCCAACCTGACTCATCCTGTGATTTGGTGATTTCCAAGTAGTTTTCCAGCAAGAGCAGTGTTTAGAGAACCCCGATGCAGCAGGAGGGGATGCACAGCTCCCTGAGACAGAGCTCACAGCGACGGGCTCAGCTCTGAAACACGGGAGTGGAGCATGATCCCATGGCACCTCCCCGGCCGCTTCCCTCCTCCTTCTCCCTCTCCTCGCACGGCAGCCTCCCTGCGCAAGCCCCGGCGGAAGGGCCTTTGTGAGCAGAGCCGAGCAGAGCCGGGCCCGGCCCGGCCCCCTCGGCAGAAGCGCGAGAGCCGCGTCCCGCCCAGGCCGCCCGCGCCCCGCACTCACCCGGGCGCGAGAACCTGTCCGGGCCGCGCGCAGAGCT
>VZTG01004888.1:104925-118570 GCA_013397845.1 Melanocharis versteri | reverse complement strand
ACCACCCTGGAAGATGTGATCAGCACCTGCATTTTTCAGGACTTCATTAGGAAAGCAGTAAGGGCTTAAAATTTGGGGCTCAGCCCCAAATTGTGCTGTGGCAGGGGACCACAGTCATGCCACGTGGCAGCCAGAGGTAAATAAAAACCAGTGGGGGAAGAGCTCAGCCTGATTTTAACTAATTTTAATTAATAACAAGGCTGGGGTGCCATTAAAGAGGCTCTCACCTTGCTCCTTGACAGAGGCCCTGCTGCCCAGCGCCGAGCGCTCCGCGATCAGCTGGCTCGTGAACGTCATGAACTCCTGCACACTGCGGGGACACAGCACGGGCTGGGGGCAGTGCTGGGGGAACCAGCTGTCCCACAGCTCCCCAGTGCGCTGGGGTAACAAACCCTTCCTCCCCAGTCCCCACGTCTGGGCTGTGGGGCTGCGACTGAGCAGTGGGTTTTCCTCGGGGAAGGGGCTGGACCCTGCACCTCTGCAGAGTGGCAACCCCCAAACAAACACCTCCAGCCACCACCCAGACCCCGGAGAGCACCCAGAGCCCTCCAGCTGCAGTGACAGACTTGTGCTCTTGGGCTGAACTTGCTTTTTGGGGATTTAGCAGAGAGCAAAAATGCCACTGAACCTGGCTCTGCCTGGCCAACACCTAGTGACCAGCTGCATCGTGGAACCATGGAATGATCTGGGTTAGAAGGGACCTTAAAGACCATCCAGTCCCACCCCTGCTGACACCTTTCACTAGAATCACAGAATCACAAAACACATGGAGTTGGAAGGGACCCATCAGGATCATCGAGTCCAACCTCCGGCTCTGTACAGAACACCCCAACCATCCCACCCTGTCCCTGAGAGCATTGTCCAAACACTTCTTGAACTTGGGCTTCATGCTGTGACCATTCCCTGGGGAGCCTGCTCAGTGCCCAAACACCCTTTGGGGGAAAAACCTTTTCCTGATATCCAACCTAACCGTCCCCTGACACAGCTCCAGCCATTCCCTCGGGTCCTGTCACTGGCCACAGAGCAGAGATCGGAGCTGCCTCTCCACCACCCCTCGGGAGGATGTTGAAGAGCTCAGTGAGGTCTCCCCTCAGTTTCTGCCAGCTGAACACACCAAATGCCTTCAGACCCTCCTCATATGGCCCCTCCAGACCCTTCTCCATCCCTGTGGCCTCCCCTGGATGCTCTCCAATGGCTTAAAGTCCTTTTTATATTGTTGTGCCCAAAACTGCCCCAAGACTCGAGCTGAGGCCACCGCAGTGCAGAGCAGAGCAGGACAATCCCTCCCTGGCCGATGCCAGGACAGGGATGTCCCTCCTGGCTGCCAGGGCACTGCTGACTCAGGTCCCAGGGCTTGAGGCAGCTCTGTAGGTGGGGTCTTACCTGAGTGGGCCACAGGGGCAGAACTCCCCCTGCCCACACTGGGGATGAGCCCAGGACAGGGATGCCCTCCCCATCCCAGGGGAATGTTTGACCCCCCAGGCACCCAGCCACCACTGTGAGTCAAAGTTAAAGAATATCCTTAAGCCAGACTTGCTCTAAGTTTGGAAAACATTCCTCAGTCCAGGGTCAGGCCTGTCCAACAGGCTCCTCAGTGATCCCTCCTCACCCCACAGCAAAGGAAAAGAGGCCAAAAATAATGAGCGAGAGTAAAATAAACCTGTTTCCAAAACTCCACATCCTGGGCGTGCTGGGATTAGCCAATGTGAGGCAACACATTCCCCAATTCAGCTGGAAAATCCCAGGAAGGGATATTTGTCAGGGATCAGGTTACAGAGTCTACCAAACACCAAGGAGTGGGACAGCTCCTGCCTGGGAGGTGACTGGTGCCAAGGAAACGTCACCACACAGACACTGGCATGGCAAAGACCATGGTTTTCAGACGGCCTCCCACTGCTGGAAGCAGTTCCAGAGGGGAAATTGCCTCTCACAGTTTACACATCCCTCAGAGGGGTCTGCAATCCTCCCAGCCCAGACACCAGTTCCACAGAGACTCTGGACTGCTGGGGTTTCAGGCACTGCAGAGAAAAGTCCAGCCCAAGGATTCCTGAAGATCCTGAACATCCCTGCTTTGTCAGAGAGGGAGCATGGACACTTTCCTCCTAGTTGAGGGATCTGCTGCCAGCCACGGCCCCCCACCATGATCCCAGGGTTTCATATTTAGGTTAGAAAAGACATTTAAGACCACTGAGTCCAACCATATGTCAGTTAGATCCCAGTATGTATCTTCTTCAAGGACACCTCTTCCACTGGGAATACTGCTTTTATTTCCCAGTATTCCTGAAGGAACTGCCCACTCAAGACTTCCCTCTGCCTTTCTGACCCTGCCAGATTCCTTGGCCAGTGTTCAGCAGCCATGAGGCACTGGCACAGCCCAGCCCTGTGCTCCTGTCCAGCAGGTTCCACAGCTCCCAGGAGCCACGGCCCTGTTTATCCCAGATCCAACCCTTCAAACCAACTCCACAGCCTCAAAAAAATGGATATGCAGCATTTTAACCCAAACCTCAGCAAAACACACGTTAAACATCACACCTGGGCCAAGCTCTTGCAGGCCCTCCGAGCACCACCCGTGAATCTGCCTGGGACGAGCACTGAGTCCCGGGAACAGCTGCACGACTGAGATGCACAGACCACTCCCTCTCCAAACCTCGCTGCTCTTTCTGAAATCCCAGACTTTCCTTTAGGCAGAGACACAGCCCACTGTGGGGGAAACCCACAGCACAGCCACACAGGGAATTTTCCCAGGATTTGGGAAAACAAGAGCTGCAGCTACGGAGTGTTTTCGGATTGGAGCTGATGTCACACGCTGGCACCGCTCCACATCCCACTCGCACGTTTGGCTAAGGAAGAGCTTTTTAAGACAGTCTTACTTCAGTCTTTCCCCTTTACCCCTGGAATTACAGAACCAAATGTGCCTGAGGCTCCACAAAACCTTGGCATGGAAAATTTGGGTCCCAGAGGAATTTACTAACTCCTTTACCATCTGAACAACCTATTCCACAGAACGTTCCTGCTTTGTCTCACAGCTTCAGGAGGTTCCTGGGAGCTGCCGAGAGCTCCTGATCCCTGTGTGCCCGGAGTGAGCAGAGGAACACCAGGAGCCTGGACTGGCATCTGGGGCTCAACCAGCTCACCTGAAGCCATTGGAATAACCTGAGCAGGGTTTTGTGGGCTGGGAAAAGCTTCAATTGAGTCCAAACAACCTATGGGCACCAGGATCCAGGCAAGTCCTGTGAGCCTGGCACAGAGGGGCCTCCTCTCACCCCACCCGAGGGGGAAGAGCTGACCCCACTCCCAGGGGTCCCTGTGCCCCGATTTCATCGCTTGGCTGCACTGGAGGAATTCTGGAGTCAGACCTGACCTACTGCTCCTGGGCTCCAGGAGCTTCACTCCACTCCTGAGGCTGACCCACTACTCCAAGTGCTGCAGCAGGTCACAGCTCCCCAGGGAGTGGCTCTGGGGGTATCATCCTTTAGGAAAAGCCTTTCACTGCTGCCAC
This sequence comes from Melanocharis versteri, assembly GCA_013397845.1. NCBI lineage: Eukaryota > Metazoa > Chordata > Aves > Passeriformes > Melanocharitidae > Melanocharis > Melanocharis versteri. Next base: position 115,071 of record VZTG01004888.1, on the reverse strand, counting down.
TGCAGCCCCAGTGGGGCAGAAAACCTCCCAAAAGCTTCTGCTTCCCCTCCCCAAGGTCCTGCCTGAGCCACATGCCAGCCTACAGCACACAGGAGCAATTCTCGCTGCCCAGTCCCCCTCCAGAGGTTCCAGCCACCTGGCACCCACCTGGATCTCTGAAAGAAGTTGAAGGTGGACACATCATAGGCAGCTTTGAGCAAATGCACTTTGGGGTCACCTTTGTAAAGGACACTTAGGCTGTAGAGCCTCATCGCGGTGGCTCCGTGGGCCTGGGGGGAAGGAAGGGTTGGGGCTGAGGCCATGCAGGGACTAGGGCACCCTGGACCTCCCCATGCCACCCCTGTGCCTGGGGCTCGCCCCAAACCCTCATTCCGTCCTTTAAATGCTATCCCAGCCAGCCAGAACCCCCCTGACCCCCGCCTAACTCCTCACCCCGACACCCGCCCAGCCAGGCCTCCCCAGCCCAGCCTAACCAACCCCTGCCCTCACCTGTCCCAGTTCGTCCAGTATAACCCAGCACCCAGCATAACCCAGTGAAACCCAGCCCCTCCACCCAGTGTCACCCGGCCACTCCTCAGTATAACCCACTGCAACCCAGCCCTCGGCCCCCGGTAAGCCCAGCCAGCCCAGCCCCGCCTTCCCCTGTACAGCCCAGTTCCCCGGTAATGACTCAGTACAGCCCAGTGCTCCCAATATAGCCCAGTACCCCCCAGCACAGCCCCCGGTCCGCCCCGGTACCGACGCTGCGGTCGCGGCTCAACGCAAGCGGCGGCCGACGGGGCGATGGGCGCGACCCGGAAGTGGAACACGGCGGCCGGAAATGGAACACGGCGGCCGGAAGCGCCCCGGCCCCGGGCGCTGCCACGGGACGCCTCCCGCCCTGCGCACGCGCTGAGCCCGCTGCGCCCCCTCAGCCTCCTGACCAATCACCGCCCGTCTCCCCGCTCACCGCCCTCAGCCGGGCGGCCAATCAGCGCCGCGCTGGCGGCGTGGGGCGGTGCTCGTTCCTCAGGGCGGCCAGCAGGGGGCGCTGTGCCCGGCCGGCGGAGCCGCGGGGGCGGGGCCTGTTCGGCTCCCCCGCTGTAGGCGGGACCCCTCGGGGGTGGGGGGGGTCCCCCCTCTGTGGGGGGGTCCCTCTGTGGGGCGAGACCCCTCTGTGGTGTGGTGACCCTCTCTGAGGAGGGGCCCCACGGGGGGAACAGCTCCCCCCCGGGTGCTGGGGGACGCCCTGGGGAGTGGGGCCCTTCCATGGGGCTGTTCTGCCCCTGGGTGGGGACCCCTCCGTGGTGGGGGTGTACTGACGAGGGGTGGGTGAACCTCCCGAGGGTGCTGGACCCCTCAGAGGGGTGAGGACCCCTCAGTGAGTGGGCACCAGCACAGGGGCAGGGCTGCCAGAGCCCTCCTGTGCCCGCACGTATTCCTTGCGCAGGGGCAGGGGAGGTACTGTGGCGTGACCCTGTATTCCCTAGGCCCTGCTCTGCCACCCACAAACCCTCCCCAGAGCCCCCTCAGTCCCCCAACACACATCCAGGCTTCCCGAGGACCCTCCTCAGTTCCGTGTCTGAGGAGATGCTGCCACAGACCAACACCAGGAGGTTTTGGGGTCCACCCACGACCAAGGGTGCTCCTCATCCCATTTGGACCTCCGCAGTCTCACATTTCTGCAACACTGGGTGGATGACGGGGGTGATGGGGGCCGCCACATCCCCGTCCTCAAATCCAGCACCCATCCTCGATCTGTTGCGACGCCTGGTGCCGATCCCAGCACCGCTGGATCCTTTCCCTCCTTGGGGGCTCGGAGCCCTTCCCAGCGGCCCTCGCCCCTCCGCGGGTGTCTGTAGGCCGTGCTGTGTCCGCGGTCTCCATGGGAGCATGCCGGTTGCCAAGCCGGCCGGTGGAGTGCTTGCCGCCACCATCGAGCCGTTGGTATGACAACGGGGACACGGGTGACCCGGGGCGTGGTGCTTCGGCCAGCGGCCCCTGCGGGGAGGGTCCTGGCCGAGCCTCGCCAGCGCACCGGGGGGTCCCCACGGGCTGCCAGAACCCGCTGCGCTGGGCCGGGACCCCCGCGCCAACACCAGCCCGGGAATTTATTGACACATTAAGGAAGCAAGCAGGAGAGCGTGAGCGGAACCCCTCTGGAGCAAAGGATGTGGGGCGACAGGGCTGATTCCACCAGGGCCCCGGGCCCCGCTCCCTGCCCCTCTGCTTGAGGCCTGGGGGTATCGGGACCCCCTCAGTGGGCGCTGGACTGGGGCATCAGATGAGATAACGCAGCGAAAGTGGAGCATCCGCGTGTGGAGCGAGGGACGGAACAAGGGACGGAGCAGCCCAGCGCGTGCCGGACACCCTCCAGGACAGGGCAGGGGGCTCCCCCAGGCCAGGCACCACGGTGGGGGCACAGGGGCTGAGGGGGGCACGGCTTGGCCCGCAGCCCACCCCACCCCGCCAGCTGCCCCCATGCTGGATCACCGAGCCAGGATGGAGAGCAGCAGGAAGGAGAAGGTGAGGCCGCTGCCAGGGCAATGCTGGGGGGCTGAGGGGTGTCCAGTGGGTGTGGGGAAGAGCGTGGATCCTCACCAGGGTCCCAGCCTTCCCTGGAGCGAGCGGATAGCTTCTCCCAGAATCTCCCAAGGTTCCAACAGAGGTAGCCAGGAGGATGGCTGGTGGGGAGGACACCAGCTCCTGGGCAGCCTGGAGGGCAGCCCAACATGCCCCAGGGGGGTCACCATCCCTGAGGTCACCTCCCAGCACAGCACAGGCCCTACAGCACTGGGGGCTTATGATGGAGCTGGGAGCATTTGTGGGATGTTCTGCTGGGCTAGGATCCTCCCACCATCCCAACATCGCCCTGGGCATCTTGCAGCCATGCAGCTGCGTCCCCAGGATGAGATGGGGCCTGTCACCTCCTTCAGCTAGCTGTCATCGTTATCACTGAGGCACCCAGCAGGATGGCACGCGGTTCATCCCCAGTCAAAAACCAGTTGTTTGTGGGCATCCTCTCTGAGATGGATTGAGCTCATGGGGTCGTGGGTGAGGACAGTGGAGACATTCCCTGCTGCCAACTGGGACACCAAGGGGGCACCGAGGGGACACCGAGGGGACACCAAGGGGACACTGAAGGGACACTGAGAGGACACTGAGGGGACACGGCACATGCTGGACCAGCAGAGATGGGTGTCACCAGCCACTGCAGCCAGCAGACACATGCTTCCCAGCTGCATCCCTTTCGCGGGATGCACTGGAGCACACCATTTCCATGGGAAGCCGAGAGCCAGATAACGTCATGTGGGAAGAGCCAAACCCATTGCTTTGAAGGAGAGTGAAGAGATGAGTAGGGACATGGGGTGCTGAAATGGAGAAAACATTGGAGAAGTAAAATTCAGACTCCCGGGTGCCAGCCTTGGGACAGGAAGCCTCCGGCCATGGCAGATCTGGTGTTCTCATGCTAAGCGGCGTCATGGGATGGATTAGCACTGAATACCTTCAGCCAACAACCCAGAAGAGATGACCGAATCCACCTCCATGCTTTTCCTGGCAGGATTTTTCCAATCATCCTGGGCCAAACACCCTCTGGATCAGGGTGAACCTCACCACAGTGCTGCCATGGGTGCCCAGCCCCATTCCAGGGGTCCGTGCTGCAGCCATGTCTCTTGGGGTTTTGTCTCCCAGCACCTGGGGGTCTGGGGCTAATGGAGCCCCCAGCGCTCAGGACCAGGATGGAGTGGGGAAGTGCCAGGGTGCTGGGATCATGCCAGGGTACCAGGATCCCACCCAGCTGTGGGTGGTGCCTGAGGTCACAGGAGCTCTGCTGGGCCTCAGAGATATTTGGGCTGAGCCCCCACTTGGGGGGTTGGAGGCCAAGGGATGGCACTGGGGGCCGGGTAATGTGCCAGGATGGAGGGCAGCTGGATTGAGCCAGGGTGAGGGGTGCCCCCAATGTTGGGATGCTCCAAACCACACCCCAAATGCTTTACTGGGCCCCCTACCCCAAAACCTGTCAGGAAAGAGCAGCAGCCTCGAGGCAAACATCCGTGTGCCGGCGAAAGCATTGGAGCCTCCCCGGAGCCTGGTGACTAATGAGCCCTAATGCTGCCGACTACAGCTGGCGGAAGAGTGCTGGCTCCAGCTCCATCTGACAGCCGGGGCACCTGGCCCCAGCCCTGCCGGCTAATGGAGGCTGCGCCAGGCCCGGGGTTGCTACGGAAAGGATAAACACGGATCTTGCTTGCCAGGTGCTTCCCTGGAGTGGGCCCTGCGGCTCTCCCTGGCAGCGAGGCAAGGCAGCAATCCCCGAGAATATTCCTGCCTGCCTGCCTTCTGCCCCATATTAGCCCCACATTTGATGGGTGAAAAATGGTACCCACGATTTCCAGTGGGATGCAGGGAGAGGGAGGCTCCCAGGGGAACAAGGGAGACACACCAGCATCTTCATCATAAAAGAATCCCATATCCTTGGTGGGACATGCTGTGCTCCTCAATGGCATGGCCAGAAGTGTTCTTTGCTGGGAATGACTCTGGGACTCATCAGGATGGGATGTCCCAGGCCACTGCTGGAATGGTGCTGGCTTCTACACAGCCATCCAAAAAATTCAGGTGGATGAGAGTTATGGCAGAACCCCAGTGCCAACTCTGGTCCCCGGGGACCCCAAAGCTGAATGTGGCGTCCTGCAGGCAGCACCAGAAGGAGACTTGGTGCCTTGTGATGGTCCTATGGATTCCCTAGTGCCTCTGTTCAGCTGGAGGAGAATAGCAGAGCGATAGGATAAGGCATTTCAGGGTGTCCATGTGCCAGTGGGGAAAACCAAAGCTGCGGGAAGGGAAACTTGGCTGTTTCTTGCAGTTCAGGCCCCTTGCATCCCGTATCCCTCATCCTTGGCTGAATCTGTGTTGTGTGCAGGTGGAGCAGATCCTGTCGGAGTTCCGTCTGAAGGAGGAGGACCTGAAGAAGGTGATGTACCGGATGCAGAAGGAGATGGACCGAGGACTCAAGCTGGAGACACATCAGGAAGCCTCTGTCAAAATGCTGCCCACCTATGTCCGCTCCACCCCCGAGGGCTCTGGTACGGTGTCACTCCCAGTCCCTTGTGTGTCACCCCTTCCTCGAACCCTGTCAAGCTCCATGTGGAAGGCTGAGCCTACCTAGGGCCCATCACCCTCTCCCCCTCTCCCTGGCTTTGCAGAGGTGGGAGATTTCCTGTCACTGGACCTGGGCGGCACCAATTTCCGTGTGATGCTGGTGAAGGTGGGCGAGGGGGAGGAGGGGCAGTGGAAGGTGAAGACAAAGCACCAGATGTATTCCATCCCAGAGGATGCCATGACTGGGACGGCTGAAATGGTCAGTGGAGTACATGGGGCATCCCATCCCATCCCACTCCCTTTCATCGGGTGTGTTTCAGTGGGGACACTGGAGAGGACACCCCCATCCCTCCAGCCAGCAGAAGCCAGGGGGTGGCCGGGCCTGGGGAACCCATGGTGGAGACAGTGTCCGTCCAAGGGCAGTGGGAGGGTGGGGACATCCCTTGGCAAAGGCTGGACCTCCTGTCTTCCAGCTCTTTGACTACATCTCTGAGTGCATCTCCGATTTCCTGGACAAGCACCAGATGAAGCACAAAAAGCTGCCCCTGGGCTTCACCTTCTCCTTCCCTGTGCGGCATGAGGACATTGACAAGGTGAGGGGGTGGCCAGGCAGCACAAGGGCTTAGGGGTCCCCAAGCCTCAGCTACACCCACAGCCCCATTCTTGTCTGACCCCCATTCCAGGGCATCCTCCTGAACTGGACCAAGGGCTTCAAAGCCTCCGGCGCGGAGGGGAACAACGTGGTGGGGCTGCTGAGGGACGCCATCAAACGGCGAGGGGTGAGAGGATCAGATGGCTGTGCTGGTACCGCCGTGGTGCGGAGACCCCAGCACCCCCTGTTGTCCCTGCGACGGGCTCACTGAAGCCTGGCTGTGCCTGCAACAGGGCCACTGGAGCCTGGTGTGTCCTCAGGAAGGGACCACTGGAGCATAGTTGTCCCCACGATGGGGCTGCTGAAGCCAAGTGTGCTTCTGGGCAAGGCTGTTCCCTGTGTGTGCACGCACATGTACATGACACATGCCCAAGTCCTCACCCTTGGGGACCATCCACCCCAAACCCACCTGTTGTGGGTCAGCCTAACCTCCCATGAGCCCACAATGGTCCCTGTCCCCAGGACTTCGAGATGGATGTGGTGGCAATGGTGAATGACACGGTGGCCACGATGATCTCCTGCTACTACGAAGATCACCGGTGCGAGGTTGGGATGATTGTGGGTAAGATGCCCCTTCTATAGGGACACGTGGCTGGGGACAGGGAACCATCCCATGGCCCCACTCCCCTGCTGCTTCCCCGGTCATTTTGGGGGGACACACCAAGGACAGGAGGGTAGCAGTGGCATCCTGTTGAGGTGTCCGGTGGTTGGGACACCTGATGGCATTGCCTGGCCCCAGCATGGTGGTTGGGGCACTTTGGGAGTAGAAAGGGGGTGGTCATCATAACAGGGCTGGCAGTCTGTGCCAGGGCTGAACAGCCCTTTCCATGAAGGAATTTTCCCAATATCCAGCAGAAACCTCCCCTGGTGCAACTTGAGGCTGTTTCCCTTCTATCCTTGGAGCAACTTGGTCTAGTCAAAGGTGTCTCTGCCCAGGACAGGGTGGTGGAATGAGATGAATTTTAAGGTCCCTTTGAACCCAAACCATTCCATGATTCTATGATTTGATGATTCTATTGCATCCCAATACCAGGTGGAGTAGGGATACAGATTTAAGTTCCCAACCATCCTTGGTTCCAGCTTTCATGAAATCACAGAATGGTTTGGGTTGGAAGGAACCTTAAGGATTATCCAGCTCCATGCCATGGGCAGGGACAGCTCCACTAAACCAGGCTATCCAGCCTGGCTTGTAACACTTCCAGGGGGGGAGCAGCCATAGCTTCTCTGGGAAAACTGTGTTATTCCTTACCACTCTCATAGGGAAGGATTTCTTCCCAGTATCCAATCTAAGTCTTCCCTCTTTTAGTCTAAAACCTTTCTCCCATGTCCTGGAGCCATCCTTGAAGTAGTTGTATACCATGGTGCCAGTCACCAGGTTGAGGAATGTCCCTCAGACTCCATATGGGTCCCAACCCCTGTCCTGGCACATGTCTGGACCCTCTCCAGCTCTTCCCCATTGCTCCACAAGACTTTCCCAGTTTTATGCCAGTTGGGATGGGAGGGCTGTGGTGGGGGGGTGTCACTGCTGCTCCCCTCGGCACCCAGACCCATCCCCAGTTCCCGGCAGGGACAGGCTGTAACGCCTGCTACATGGAGGAGATGCACAACGTGGAGCTGGTGGAGGGCGATGAGGGGCGGATGTGCGTGAACACGGAGTGGGGGGCCTTTGGTGCCTCCGGGGAGCTGGACGAGTTCCTCCTGGAGTACGACCGCGTGGTGGACGAGACCTCACTTAACCCCGGTCAGCAACTGTAAGGAATAGGAGAGATCCAGTTCCTCTGGGCATCCCTCCCTTCCCCTGTGCCACACTGGGCTCAGCCCCCAGCACGGGCATCCTTCGCCCTGGGCCATGCCCATGCGCAGGAGCACATCCAGTAAGGAGGGGGGGAAGGAAAGAGGGGGTGCTGCGAGATGTGGCCCCTCAAATCCCAGCTCTGATGCCGCCCCCTTGCCTATGCCCCCCGCAGGTACGAGAAGATCATTGGGGGGAAGTACATGGGGGAGATCGTGCGGCTGGTGCTGCTGAAGCTGGTGGATGAGAACCTGCTCTTCAACGGGGAGGCCTCTGAGAAGCTCAAGACCCGCGGGAGCTTCGAGACCCGCTTCATGTCCCAGATCGAGAGGTACGAGGCTGGGGGTGGCACGCCCAAACTGGCCTGCCAGGCTGCATCGCACTGGGAGGTCTGTGCTCTCACTCCACACTGGCCCAGGCATACTGAGGAGTCTGTGCTCTCGCTCTGCACTGGGCTCTCCCACATGGGGATCCCCCTATTCCATCATCCCGTTCCAGTCTGCTTTGACTGCCTCATATTGGGGTCCTTTATCCTGTTACCGCACACCAGCCTGCTCTGACTGTCCATCTTGGAGTCCCCATGTCCTGTCACCCAAACCAGTGTCCCATGTCATGGGCCCCTCATAATGAGACATCATGATCCCATCATTCCATACCTGCCTGCTCTGTCCCATATGGGGGTTCCCCATCCTGTCACCCCATGCAACTGTCCCATGTGAGGATCCCCCCATCCCATCCCATCCCATCCCATCCCATCCCATCCCATCCCATCCCATCCCATCCCATCCCATCCCATCCCATCCCATCCCTCTCCAGCTGCCTCACCCAGGGTCCTCACCCTGCAGCCTTTGCTGACCCTTTTTTCTCCCCCCACCCCAGCGATTCTGATGACCGCAAGCAGATCTACAACATCTTGTCCGCCTTTGAGCTGCTGCCATCTCGGACGGACTGTGAGATCGTGCGCCGGGTGTGTGAGAGCGTGTCCACACGCGCCGCCCAGATGTGCTCGGCCGGGCTGGCCGGCGTCATCAACCGCATGCGGGAGAGCCGCAGCCAGGACACCCTCAAGATCACTGTTGGTGTCGACGGCTCCGTCTACAAGCTCCACCCCAGGTGGGGATCCCCAGACCCTTCTCCCCACCGACATTCCTATCCTCTCCCTTCATCCCCCAAGCCTTGAACCCGTTTGTGACCCCATTTGTGACCCCGTGTTCCCACTCCCCAGCTTCAAGGACCACTTCCACGCCACAGTGCGGCAGCTGACGCCCGGCTGTGACATCACCTTCATCCAGTCAGAGGAAGGCAGCGGGCGCGGGGCCGCCCTCATCTCAGCCGTGGCCTGCAAGATGGCCTGCATGATGGGGCAGTGAGCTGGACTCAGAGGGGGGATGGCGGGGGCCGGTGGTCCCGCTCGGAGCACTGTGGGAGCAAACACAGACGTGGGAAGGAGGCGGCTCCGGCCCCCCAATAAACGGGGTGTGTGTGGACTTCTCTGGGGCCGCTTGGGCCAGTGCTCCTCGTGCCTTTCCCCCATGCTGGCAGCCCCCATGGGACTGCCCCCCAGGTATGAGGTGGCCAAGGAGCTTCCTGTGCCCTCGCAGCCCCCCCCCATCCTCACGCAGCTGCAGCAAGGGGGGCTCCAGTGCACCCCAGCCCCTTTGCTGGGGGAAAGCCCCCCCAAGGGGATTGGCCTAGAGATAAGGGGCTCTTTGGGGGTACTTTGGGGGGGATGTCAGGGTGGAGGAGCTCCCCATCAGTGATCCCTGGGGTGCAAAGACTGACCAGAGTGCACCAGAAATGGGCCAGATGGGGGAGGGCACACTGGGGGGACCCACGGGTGGCACTGGGATCCCCACAGCTTATTGCAGGAGGAGAAGGGGATCCCTCTGCTCTGCTTGGCTGCAGCCCTCAGCCAGCAGGATTCCCTTTGTTTTGATTGGCTGCAGCCAGCAGCACAGGGCTTCCTGTGCTCATTGGCCATGGCCAAAAGTGGATTCTTTGTGCTCTGCTTGGCTGCAGCCCTCAGCCAGCAGGATTCCCTGTGTTCTGACTGGTTGGCACCAGAAAGACACCCTTGAGCTCTGACTGGTGGCAGCCCTCAGAGACCCGCAGTCTCTCTGTTCCGATTGGCCAGGGGCAAACAGAAGAGATTCCCTGCACTCCAATTGGCTGGAATTAAAGAAAAAAGAAGGGGTGTGGGATTCCCTGTGCTCTGATTGGCTGGGACTGAAGAAGGAATTCCCTGTGCTCAGCTGGGACAGTGCCAATGCCATGTGCTGGGGACAGTGAGGGTGATCCCAAGCCCATGGCAGTGCCGGTGACAAGCGGGTGACAAGTGACAGTGCTAAGTGCAGGGACAGATGCAGTGCCAGGCATGGGGATGTGCTGGTGCACAGTGACGGGACAGTGACAGCCAGGGCCACCCAGGTGTGCGGAGGGAACCGCTCACTCTGACCCACATGGGACACATCCCCACGCTACCCCTGGCACCTCTGGTGTCCCCTTGGCCCTGCTGGGGGCAGGCCAGGGCTAGACTGTCCCCTGCCAGTGCCTGGTGCCATATGCCCTTGTCACCGTGTCCCCCCAGGGCAGACAAACAAGACCCGTGAAGCCAGAGGAGGGA